>CANNZV010001675.1:0-136501 GCA_947561585.1 Caprella mutica
TCTGAAAAAACCTTCAACGCAGAGTTTAAATAACCTCTAATATTATGGATTTCCCGTTGAGTTTGAATCTTTTCAATCAAATCCGCCTCCACGGGAGTGATTTACTTCGGACTGCCAATGAATTTTGTGACCAACATAGGAAACTTGCCAAGACCATTCAGATGAAACACTTCAACTTAAGATGCAAAAGAACAGACGTATTCCCTAAATCGATCGTAGGACAACCCCCAATTAGAACTAGGGAAGCCTTCATTTACTACCAACAGACCGTACCCCGACAAGCTTTAAAATTCTTCATTAACGACAATTGCAGGAAAATAGCATCCTTGTACACATCTATAGAAAATCTTATGAACACCTTAGAAGAACAACTTCCTAATGAATTACTCGAACAACTTACAGAAAAAGCGAAAGAACGATACACCACAACAAAATTATTAGAAAAACGGAGACTAATGGAAAAATATGATAAATTAGCTGATAACTCCTCACATCATAGAACTAGTAACAATATTAAATCCGTTAGGAATATATCCAGTAAAACTCTATCAGAAGATCAAATTAATGTATTAGAGAAAGGTTTAAATTTTAACACCGGCCATTGTAAGAAAGACATTTTGAACTTAGCAGCAGCACTTGATAACGAAATTGATATTACGAATAAAATACCTGCTACAGAGAAACCTACTATAAGACTACAAATAGCTAATGCCTTAAATATTGCTGACACTAGGAAACATTCTCAATTTGCCAAGGTTACATTCAAAGAACAACAAGCCTTAATTTCATTGAAAAAAGATAAAGATTTACAAATTGTAAAAGGAGATAAAGGTAATGAAACTGTTATTATAGACAAACTAGATTACAATAAGAAGATAACTGAACATTTAAATGATAACGCATATTTACCTATAGATACTAACCCAATAAAAATACTACAGAGAAAAGTAAACTATGAACTTGTAAAACTAAAAAACAAACATAAAATTACTGAAGACCAATATAAATATCTTAGATGCAACAAAGAAGTTACTCCCAAATTTTATGCTACCATCAAGACCCACAAAGAAAATCTACCTATTAGACCGATTGTAGCTTTTAACGATAGTCCAACTTATGAATTAGCAAAATTTCTATCAAACACTTTAATGCCTTGGACAGATCTAGCACCACAGAAACTTAAAAATACTTATCAAATTAAAGATACTTTGAAAAATTTAATAATCCCTCCTAATTATATGCTAGTCTCATTCGATGTTAAAGCCCTTTTCAATAGTATTCCCATAGATTTTGCCATAGAAGCTGTAAGAGAAGCTATAGATACAGGTTTCACTTCCCTGAGTACACCTTTGGGACAAGAAGACATTATTTCCTTGACTAAAATTTGCCTCGAATCTACATTTTTCCAATACAGCGAAAAACTTTACAAACAAATTATAGGCACACCGATGGGATCACCAATTTCAGTAGTTATAGCAGAAATAGTTATGCAGAAAATAGAAAAGACCATACTAGAAAATTCACCTTATGATATAAACTTATGGAAACGATATGTAGATGATGTCTTAGCAATTATTCCGAAAAATAGTCAAGACCAATTACTGAACTTCATTAACACAGTCAATCCGAACATACAATTTACTTTGGAAACTGAAAGAAATCAAACTTTGCCATATTTAGATTTAGAAATAATGAGACACCAAAATGGAACTTTGAAATTTAAAATTTATAGAAAACCTAGTCATACCGGTAGACTTCTAAATTATAATAGCTCCTCCCATATTGCGCACAAGAGAAGTACGATTCGTTCACTAGTAAGTAGAGCTTTTAAAATTTGTAGTGAAGAGTATTTAGATAACGAATTGATATTAATCAAAGAACAATTGAGAAATAATGGATACCCAAGGAAAATGGTAGATAAAGAAATTCATAAATATCGTACAATAAACAACAATAGGAACGGAAATAACTCGACTGATGACACATTAAGAAAATTCATAGCTGCCCCTTATATTTCTGGTACAAGTGAAAGATTACAAAGAATATTAAGCCCCTTCAACTTATATATAGGTAATAAATCAACAAATACCATTAAGAATTGCTTAGTAAAACCAAAAGATCCAGTAAAAAGTATAGATAAATGCAATGTAGTGTATAAAATAGATTGTAATGATTGCTCTAGTGAATATATAGGAGAAACAGGAAGAAACTTGCAAACAAGAATAGATGAACATATAAAAGATGTTAGTATTGGAAAAGAGAATAGCCAGGTTTACCAACACTCACGAGACACTGGACATACTTTCAAATTTACTGAAACGAGAGTTTTACAACAAAATCAAAATGTTTGGCAACGTAGAAGATTAGAATCATTTTATACACTGCATCATCAAAATTCAATCAATAGAGCTTATGATGTAACACCTTCATTAATTCCTATAATTAATAAATGCAAATACTGATTTCTCAAACATAGAAACACGTTAGATCAACATGAAACTCAGAACCAAGATAGAATAAATTGAAAAAGGAAAATGTGTGAACTAATGGATCTTAGAAATGAAAATAAAATAATAATTAAATATATTAAAGAAAAAAAAAAAAAAAAATTGAAAGAAATAGATACATAACTATAGAGGTTGTCCGTTTTCAATCGCTCCCCTATACTATGATAGAAATAGGTACATAATTATAGAGGTTGTCCGTTTTCAATCGCGCCTCTAGAGTCATATAGAAATAGGTACATAACTATAGAGGTTGACCGTTTTCAATCGTTCCTCTATACTATGGTAGAAATAGGTACATAATTATAGAGGTTGTCCGTTTTCAATCGCGCCTCTAAAGTCATATAGAAATAGGTACATAACTATAGAGGTTGACCGTTTTCAATCGCTCCTCTATACTATGGTAGAAATAGATACATAATTATAGAGGTTGTCCGTTTTCAATCGCGCCTCTAAAGTCATATAGAAATAGATACTTAACTGTAGAGGTTGACTGTTTTCAATCGCGCCTCTATAGTTTGAAGGGAATAAATAAACAACCATAGAGGTTGACCGTTTTCAATCGCGCCTCTACAGTCAGATAGAAATAGGTACATAACCATAGAGGTTGTCCGTTTTCAATCGCACCTCTACAGTCAGATAGAAATAGGTACATAACCATAGAGGTTGTCCGTTTTCAATCGCACCTCTACAGTCAGATAGAAATAAGTACATAACTATGGAGGTTGTCCGTTTTCAATCGCGCCTCTACAGTCATATAGAAATAGGTACATAACTATAGAGGTTGTCCGTTTTCAATCGCGCCTCTACAATCAGATAGAAATAGGTACATAACTTTAGAGGTTGTCCGTTTTCAATCGCGCCTCTACAGTCAGATAGAAATAGGTACTTAACTATAGAGGTTGTCCGTTTTCAATCGCGCCTCTACAACCATATAGAAATAGGTACATAACTATAGAGGTTGTCCGTTTTCAATCGCGCCTCTACAGTCATATAGAAATAGGTACTTAACTATAGAGGTTGTCCGTTTTCAATCGCGCCTCTACACCCATATAGAAATAGGTACATAACCATAGAGGTTGTCCGTTTTCAATCGCGCCTCTATAGTCAGATAGAAATAGGATCATCAGGGCGTACTTAAGTTCATCAAGACACACTCAGGATTATCAGGATCATCAGGACACACTCAGGATCATCAGGACACTCTTAGGATCATCAGGACACACTTAGGATCATCAGGACACACTTAGGATCATCAGGACACACTTAGGATCATCAGGACACACTTAGGATCATCAGGACACACTTAGGATCATCAGGACACACTTAGGATCATCAGGACACACTTAGGATCATCAGGACACACACAGGATCATCAGGACACACACAGGATCATCAGGACACACATAGGATCATCAGGACACACTTAGGATCATCAGGACACACTTAGGATCATCAGGACACACATAGGATCATCAGGACACACATAGGATCATCAGGACACACATAGGATCATCAGGACTCACATAGGATCATCAGGACTCACTTAGGATCATCAGGAAACACTTAGGATCAATAGGACACACTTAGGATCAATAGGACACACTTAGGATCAATAGGACACACTTAGGATCAATAGGACACACTTAGGATCAATAGGACACACTTAGGATCAATAGGACACACTTAGGTTCAACTGTACACACTTAAGATCTGGACGAAACTCTTAGGATCAACAAGACACACATAAGATCAACAGGACACACTTAGGATCAATAGGACACATTTAGGATCAATAGGACCCACTTAAGATCTACAGGAAACTCTTAGGATTAACATGACACACATAAGATCTACAGGACACACTTTTGATCAACAAGACACACTTAAGATCCATAGGACACACATATGGATCAAGAGGACACACGTATAGCAACAATTAATGTATAGGAATAGAGAAGATAAATATGAATAGAGAACATACATAGAAACAAGGAGATAAAACACACTTGATTTTGTAACAGATATATAGAAAGTAAAAATATTCTAGAGAATTAATGTAGTAAGCAATAGCTAAGTTAGTAACAAATTTTCTAATTTTTGTCTCATATCTCAATACTAAATAGATTGTTAATTAATATTAATAAACTTTAGGATATATAGCTTAAATAGAAAGACGGTATCCAACATACAACCATTGGTCATAAAATTCATTGTCAGGTCCAGGTTTTTCCACCCTTCTCCTGATGATGAATAGAAATCTTTCTATTCGAAAGCTTGATATCTGAAAAAACCTTCAACGCAGAGTTTAAATAACCTCTAATATTATGGATTTCCCGTTGATTTTGAATCTTTTCAATCAGTAATGGATCTATCTACAGAAAAGGATCTATCTACAGAGAAGGATTTATCTACAGCGAATGATCTATCTAAAGCAAAGGATCTATCTACAGCAAAGGATCTATCTACGGGAAAGGATTTTTCCTTTATTTATAGCAAAGGATCCTAGATCTATTTACAGCAAAGGATCTATCTACGATAAATGATCTATCTACTACAAAAGATCTATCTACAGCAAAGGATCTATCTACATTAAAGGAACTATCTACAGCAATGGATCAATCTACAGCGAAGGATTTATCTTCAGCAAAGTATCTTTCTACAGAATAGGATCTATCTACAGCAAAGGATCTATCTACAATATGTGATCTATTTACAGCAAAGGATCTATTTACAGCAAAGGATCTATCTACAGCTAAGGTTCTATCTACAGCAAATGATGAATCTATAGCAAAGGATATATCTACAGTAAAGGAACTCTATACAGCCAAAGGATCCATTTACAGCAAAGGATCTATCTACAACAAAGTATCTATCCACAGCAGTGGATCTATTTATAGCGGAGAATCTTTCTACAGCAACGGATCTATCTTCAGCAAAGGATCTTTCTACAGAATAGGATCTATCTACAGCAAAGGATCTATCTACAATATATGATATATTTACAGCAAAGGATCTATCTACAGCTAAAAATCTATCTACAGCAAATGATCAATCTTTAGCAAAGGATTTATCTACAGTAAAGGAACTCTATACAGCCAAAGGATCCATTTACAGCAAAGGCTCTATCTACAACAAAGGATCTATCCACAGCAATGGATCTATTTATAGTGGAGAATCTTTCTACAGCAAAGGATCTACTACAGCAAAGGATCTATCTTCAGCAAAGGATCTATCTAGAGCAAAGGATCTATCTACAGCAAAGGACCTATCTACAGTAAAGGATCTATTTACAGCGAAGGATCAAACTACAGCAAAGGATCTATCTACAGCAAAGGATCTATCTACAGCATAGGATCTATCTACAGCAAAGGATCTATCTACAGTAAGGGATCTTTTTGCAGCGAAGGATCAATCTACAGCAATGGATCTATTTACAGCGAAGAATCGATCTACAGCAAAGGATCTATCTACAGCAAAGGATCTATCTACAGCAAAGGATCTATCTACAATCAAGGATTTATCTACTGAAAAGTATCTATCTACAGCAAAGGATCAATCTACAGTTAAGGATCTATCTTAAGCAAAGGATCTATCTACAGCAAAGGATCTATCTACAGCAAATGATCTATTTACAGCAAAAGATCTTTCTACAACAGAGGATCTTTCTACATTAAAGGATCTATCTACAGCAAAAGATCTATCTACAGCAAAGTGATCTATCTACAGTAAGAGATCTATCTACAGCAAAGAATCTATCTACACCAAAGGATCTTTCTACAGCGAATGATCTGTCAACAGCAAAGGATCTTTCTACTGCGAAGGATCTATTTACAGCAGAAGATCTTTCTACAGCAAAGGATCTTTCTACAGCAAAGGATCTCTCAACAGCAAAGGATCTATTTAGAGTATGGGATCTATCTACAGCAAAGCTTTAATCTACAGTAAATGATCTATCAACAGAAAAAGATCTATCTGCAGAAAAGTATTCGTCTACAGCGAAGGATCTATCTACAGCAAAGGAGCTATCTACAGCAAAGGATCTATTTACAGCAAAGAATCTATCCACAATAAATGATCTATCTACTACAAAAGATCTATCTACAACAAAAGATCTATCAACAAAAAAGAATCTATCAACAGCAAAGAATCTATCAACAGTAAAGGATCTATCTACAACGAAGGATCTATCAACAGCAAAGCATCTATCTACAGCAAAGGATCTATCTACAGCAAGAGATCTATCGACAGTAAAGGATCTATCTACAGCAAAGGATCCATCTACAGCAAAGGATCTATCTACAGTCAAGGATCTATCTACTGCAAAGGATCTGTCCACAGCAAAGGATCTGTCCACAGCAAAAGATTTATCTACAGCAAAGGATTTATCTACAGCAAAGGATCCATCTACAGCAAAGGATCTATCTTCAGCAAAGGATCTTTCTACAGAATAGGATCTATCTACAGCAAAGGATCTTTCTACAATATTTGCTCTATTTACAGCAAAGGATCTATCTACAGAAAAAGATCTATCTACAGCAAATGATCAATCTATAGCAAAGGATCTATCTACAGTACAGGACCTATATACAGTAAGGGATCTATTTACAGCGAAGGATCAATCTACAGCAAAGGATCTACTACAGCAAAGGATCTATCTTCAGCAAAGGATCTATCTAAAGCAAAGGATCTATCTACAGCAAAGGACCTATCTACAGTAAGGGATCTATATACAGCGAAGGATCAAACTACAGCAAAGGATCTATCTACAGCAAAGGATCTATCTACAGCATAGGATCCATCTACAGCAAAGGATCTATCTACAGTAAAGGATCTTTTTGCAGCGAAGGATCAATCTACAGCAAAGGTTCTATTTACAGCGAAGAATCGATCTACAGCAAAGGATCTATCAACAGCAAAGGATCTATCTAATGCAAAGGATCTATCTACAATCAAGGATTTATCTACTGCAAAGGATCTATCTACAGCAAAGGATCAATCTACAGTTAAGGATCTATCTTAATTAAAGGATCTATCTATAGCAAAGGATCTATCTACAGCAAATGATCTATTTACAGCAAAAGATCTTTCTACAACAAAGGATCTTTCTACATTAAAGGATCTATCTACAGCAAAAAGATCTATCTACAGCAAAGTGATCTATCTACAGTAAGGGATCTATCTACAGCAAAGAATCTATCTACACCAAAGGATCTTTCTACAGCGAATGATCTGTCAACAGCAAAGGATCTTTCTACTGCGAAGGATCTCTCTACAGCAAAGGATCTATTTACAGTATGGGATCTATCTACAGCAAAGCTTTAATCTACAGTAAAGTATCTATCTACAGAAAAAGATCTATCTACAGAAATAGATTCATCTACAGCGAAGGAACTATCTACAGCAAAAGATCTATCTACAGCAAAGGATCTATCTACAGCAAAGGATCTATCTACGGCAAAGGATTTATATATATATTTATAGCAAAGGATCTTAGATCTATTTACAGCAAAGAATCTATCTACAATGAATAATCTATCTACTACAAAAGAAATATCTACAACAAAGGATCTATCAACAACAAAGAATCTATCAACAGCAAAGAATCTATCTACAGTAAAGGATCTATCTACAGCGACAGATCTATCTACAGCAAAGCATCTATCTACATCAAAGGATCTATCTACAGCAAGGGATCTGTCGACAGTAAAGGATCTATCTACAGCAAAGGATCCATCTACAGCAAAGGATCTATCTACAGTCAAGGATCTATCTACTGCAAAGGATCTGTCCACAGCAAAAGATCTGTCCACAGCAAAGGATCTATCTACAACAAAGAATCTATCTACAGCAAGGAATATATGTTCAGAAAAGAATCTATAAACAGCAAATGATCTATCTACAGCAGAGTGATCTATCTACAGAAAATGATCTATCTACAGCAAAGAATCTATCTACACCAAAGCATCTTTCTACAGCGAAAGATCTGTCAACAGCAAAGGATCTTTCTACTGCAAAGGATCTATTTACAGCAGAAGATCTTTCTACAGCAGAGGATCTTTCTACAGCAAAGTATCTCTCTACAGCAAAGGATCTATTTAAAGTATTGGATCTATCAACAGCAAAGGTTTTATCAACAGTAATGGATCTATCTACAGGAAAGGATCTATCTACAGAGAAGGATTTATCTACAGCGAAGGATCTATCTACAGCAAAGGATCTATCTACAGCAAAGGATCTATCTACGGGAAAGGATTTTTCATTTATTTATAGATCTATTTACAGAAAAGGATCTATCTACGACAAATGATCTATCTACTACAAAAGATCTATCTACAACAAAGGATCTATCTACATTAAAGGATCTATCTACAGCAATGGATCAATCTACAGCAAAGGATCTCTCTACAGCAAAGGATCTATCTACGGGAAAGAATTTTACATTTATTTATAGCAAAGGATCTTAGATCTGTTTACAGCAAAGGATCTATCTACGATAAATGATCTATCTACTACAAAAGATCTATCTACAGCAATGGATCAATCTACAGCGAAGGATCTATCTTCAGCAAAGGATCTTTCTACAGAATAGGATCTATCTACAGCAAAGGATCTATCTACAATATGTGATCTATTTACAGCAAAGGATCTATCTACAGCTAAGGATCTATCCACAGCAAATGATGAATCTATAGCAAAGGATATATCTACAGTAAGGGAACTCTATACAGCCAAAAGATCCATTTACAGTAAAGGATATATCTACAACAAAGTATCTATCCACAGCAGTGGATCTATTTAAAGCGGAGAATCTTTCTACAGCAAAGGATCTATCTTCAGCAAAGGATCTTTCTACAGAATTTTTATCTATCTACAGCAAAGGATCTATCTACAATATGTGATCTATTTACAGCAAAGGATCTATCTACAGCTAAGGATCTATCTACAACAAAGGATCTATCCACAGCAATGGATCTATTCATAGTGGAGAATCTCTCTACAGCAAAGGATCTACTACAGCAAAGGATCTATCTTCAGCAAAGGATCTATCTAGAGCAAAGGATCTATCTACAGCAAAGGACCTATCTAAAGTAAGGGATCTATTTACAGCGAAGGATCAAACTACAGCAAAGGATCTATCCACAGCAAAGGATCTATCTACAGCATAGGATCTATCTACAGCAAAGGATCTATCTACAGTAAGGGATCTTTTTGCAGCGAAGGATCAATCTACAGCAAAGGATCTATTTACAGCGAAGAATCGATCTACAGCAAAGGATCTATCTACAGCAAAGGATCAATCTACAGCAAAGGATCTTTCTACAATCAAGGATTTATCTACTGCAAAGGATCTATCTACAGCAAAGGATCAATCTACAGTTAAGGATCTATCTTAAGCAAAGGATCTATCTACAGCAAATGATCTATTTACAGCAAAGAATCTATCCACAATAAATGATCTATCTACTACAAAAGATCTATCTACAACAAAAGATCTATCAACAAAAAAGAATCTATCAACAGCAAAGAATCTATCTACAGTAAAGGATCTATCTACAACGAAGGATCTATCAACAGCAAAGCATCTATCTACAGCAAAGGATCTATCTACAGCAAGGGATCTATCGACAGTAAAGGATCTATCTACAGCAAAGGATCCATCTACAGCAAAGGATCTATCTACAGTCAAGGATCTATCTACTGCAAAGGATCTGTCCACAGCAAAGGATCTGTCCACAGCAAAAGATTTATCTACAGCAAAGGATTTATCTACAGCAAAGGATCCATCTACAGCAAAGGATCTATCTTCAGCAAAGGATCTTTCTACAGAATAGGATCTATCTACAGCAAAGGATCTTTCTACAATATTTGCTCTATTTACAGCAAAGGATCTATCTACAGAAAAAGATCTATCTACAGCAAATGATCAATCTATAGCAAAGGATCTATCTACAGTACAGGACCTATATACAGTAAGGGATCTATTTACAGCGAAGGATCAATCTACAGCAAAGGATCTACTACAGCAAAGGATCTATCTTCAGCAAAGGATCTATCTAAAGCAAAGGATCTATCTACAGCAAAGGACCTATCTACAGTAAGGGATCTATATACAGCGAAGGATCAAACTACAGCAGAGGATCTATCTACAGCAAAGGATCTATCTACAGCATAGGATCCATCTACAGCAAAGGATCTATCTACAGTAAAGGATCTTTTTGCAGCGAAGGATCAATCTACAGCAAAGGTTCTATTTACAGCGAAGAATCGATCTACAGCAAAGGATCTATCAACAGCAAAGGATCTATCTAATGCAAAGGATCTATCTACAATCAAGGATTTATCTACTGCAAAGGATCTATCTACAGCAAAGGATCAATCTACAGTTAAGGATCTATCTTAATTAAAGGATCTATCTATAGCAAAGGATCTATCTACAGCAAATGATCTATTTACAGCAAAAGATCTTTCTACAACAAAGGATCTTTCTACATTAAAGGATCTATCTACAGCAAAAAGAT
Organism: Caprella mutica; assembly: GCA_947561585.1. NCBI lineage: Eukaryota > Metazoa > Arthropoda > Malacostraca > Amphipoda > Caprellidae > Caprella > Caprella mutica. The sequence continues at coordinate 11,027 of CANNZV010001675.1, forward strand.
CTATCTACAGCAAAGTGATCTATCTACAGTAAGGGATCTATCTACAGCAAAGAATCTATCTACACCAAAGGATCTTTCTACAGCGAATGATCTGTCAACAGCAAAGGATCTTTCTACTGCGAAGGATCTCTCTACAGCAAAGGATCTATTTACAGTATGGGATCTATCTACAGCAAAGCTTTAATCTACAGTAAAGTATCTATCTACAGAAAAAGATCTATCTACAGAAATAGATTCATCTACAGCGAAGGAACTATCTACAGCAAAAGATCTATCTACAGCAAAGGATCTATCTACAGCAAAGGATCTATCTACGGCAAAGGATTTATATATTTATTTATAGCAAAGGATCTTAGATCTATTTACAGCAAAGAATCTATCTACAATGAATAATCTATCTACTACAAAAGATCTATCTACAACAAAGGATCTATCAACAACAAAGAATCTATCAACAGCAAAGAATCTATCTACAGTAAAGGATCTATCTACAGCGACAGATCTATCTACAGCAAAGCATCTATCTACATCAAAGGATCTATCTACAGCAAGGGATCTGTCGACAGTAAAGGATCTATCTACAGCAAAGGATCCATCTACAGCAAAGGATCTATCTACAGTCAAGGATCTATCTACTGCAAAGGATCTGTCCACAGCAAAAGATCTGTCCACAGCAAAGGATCTATCTACAACAAAGAATCTATCTACAGCAAGGAATATATGTTCAGAAAAGAATCTATAAACAGCAAATGATCTATCTACAGCAGAGTGATCTATCTACAGAAAATGATCTATCTACAGCAAAGAATCTATCTACACCAAAGCATCTTTCTACAGCGAAAGATCTGTCAACAGCAAAGGATCTTTCTACTGCAAAGGATCTATTTACAGCAGAAGATCTTTCTACAGCAGAGGATCTTTCTACAGCAAAGTATCTCTCTACAGCAAAGGATCTATTTAAAGTATTGGATCTATCAACAGCAAAGGTTTTATCAACAGTAATGGATCTATCTACAGGAAAGGATCTATCTACAGAGAAGGATTTATCTACAGCGAAGGATCTATCTACAGCAAAGGATCTATCTACAGCAAAGGATCTATCTACGGGAAAGGATTTTTCATTTATTTATAGATCTATTTACAGAAAAGGATCTATCTACGATAAATGATCTATCTACTACAAAAGATCTATCTACAACAAAGGATCTATCTACATTAAAGGATCTATCTACAGCAATGGATCAATCTACAGCAAAGGATCTCTCTACAGCAAAGGATCTATCTACGGGAAAGAATTTTACATTTATTTATAGCAAAGGATCTTAGATCTGTTTACAGCAAAGGATCTATCTACGATAAATGATCTATCTACTACAAAAGATCTATCTACAGCAATGGATCAATCTACAGCGAAGGATCTATCTTCAGCAAAGGATCTTTCTACAGAATAGGATCTATCTACAGCAAAGGATCTATCTACAATATGTGATCTATTTACAGCAAAGGATCTATCTACAGCTAAGGATCTATCCACAGCAAATGATGAATCTATAGCAAAGGATATATCTACAGTAAGGGAACTCTATACAGCCAAAAGATCCATTTACAGTAAAGGATATATCTACAACAAAGTATCTATCCACAGCAGTGGATCTATTTAAAGCGGAGAATCTTTCTACAGCAAAGGATCTATCTTCAGCAAAGGATCTTTCTACAGAATTTTTATCTATCTACAGCAAAGGATCTATCTACAATATGTGATCTATTTACAGCAAAGGATCTATCTACAGCTAAGGATCTATCTACAACAAAGGATCTATCCACAGCAATGGATCTATTCATAGTGGAGAATCTCTCTACAGCAAAGGATCTACTACAGCAAAGGATCTACTACAGCAAAGGATCTATCTTCAGCAAAGGATCTATCTAGAGCAAAGGATCTATCTACAGCAAAGGACCTATCTAAAGTAAGGGATCTATTTACAGCGAAGGATCAAACTACAGCAAAGGATCTATCCACAGCAAAGGATCTATCTACAGCATAGGATCTATCTACAGCAAAGGATCTATCTACAGTAAGGGATCTTTTTGCAGCGAAGGATCAATCTACAGCAAAGGATCTATTTACAGCGAAGAATCGATCTACAGCAAAGGATCTATCTACAGCAAAGGATCAATCTACAGCAAAGGATCTTTCTACAATCAAGGATTTATCTACTGCAAAGGATCTATCTACAGCAAAGGATCAATCTACAGTTAAGGATCTATCTTAAGCAAAGGATCTATCTACAGCAAATGATCTATTTAGAGCAAAAGATCTTTCTACAACAGAGGATCTTTCTACATTGAAGGATCTATCTACAGCAAAAGATCTATCTACAGCAAAGTGATCTATCTACAGTAAGGGATCTATCTACAGCAACGAATCTATCTACACCAAAGGATCTTTCTACAGCGAATGATCTGTCAACATCAAAGGATCTTTCTACTGCGGAGGATCTATTTACAGCAGAAGATCTTTCTACAGCAAAGGATCTTTCAACAGCAAAGGATTCATCTACAGCGAAGGATCTATCTACAGCAAAGGATCTATCTACAGCAAAGGATCTATCTACAGCAAAGGATCTATCTACGGCAAAGGATTTATATATTTATTTATAGCAAAGGGTTCTTAGATCTATTTACAGCAAAGAATCTATCTACAATAAATGATCTATCTACTACAAAAGATCTATCTACAACAAAGGATCTATCTACAACAAAGAATCTATCAACAGCAAAGAATCTATCTACAGTAAAGGATGTATCCACAGCGAAGGATCTATCTACAGCAAAGCATCTATCTACAGCAAAGGATCTATCTACAGCAAGGGATCTATCGACAGTAAAGGATCTATCTACAGCGAAGGATCCATCTACAGCAAAGGATCTATCTACAGTCAAAGATCTATCTACTGCAAAGGATCTGTCCCCAGCAAAGGATCTGTCCACAGCAAAGGATCTATCTACAACAAAGGATCTATCTTGAGCAAAGGATCTTTCTGCAGAATAGGATCTATCTACAGCAAAGGATCTTTTTACAATATGTGCTCTATTTACAGCAAAGGATCAATCTACAGTTGAGGATCTATCTACAGCAAATGATCAATCTATAGCAAAGGATATATCTACAGTAATGGATCTCTATGCAGCCAAAGGATTCATTTACAGCAAAGGATCTATCTACAACAAATGATCTATCTACAGCAAAGGATCTATTTTTAGCGGAAAATCTTTCTACAGCAAAGGATCTAATACAGCATAGGATCTATCTTCAGCAAAGGATCTTTCTACAGCTAAGGATCTATCTACAGCAAAGGATCTATCTACAATCAAGGATTTATTTACTGCAAAGGATCTATTTACAGCAAAGGATTAATCTCCAGTTAAGGATTTATCTTAAGCAATGGATCTATCTACAGTAAAGGATCTATCTACAGTAAGGGAACTTTTTGCAGCGAAGGATCAATCTACAGCACAGGATCTATTTACAGCGAAGGATCGATCTACAGCAAAGGATCTATCTACAGCAAAGGATCTATCTACAGCAAAGGATCTATCTACAGTCAAGGATTTATCTACTGCAAAGGATCTATCTACAGCAAAGGATTAATCTACAGTTAAGGATCTATCTTAAGCAAAGGATCTATCTACAGCAAAGGATCTACCTCCAGCAAATGATCTATTTACAGCAAAAGATCTTCCTACAACAGAGGATCTTTCTACATTAAAGGATCTATCTACAGCAAATGATCTATCTACAGCAGAGTGATCTATCTACAGAAAATGATCTATCTACAGCAAAGACTCTATCTACACCAAAGGATCTTTCTACAGCGAAAGATCTGTCAACAGCAAAGGATCTTACTACTGCAAAGGATCTATTTACAGCAGAAGATCTTTCTACAGCAGAGGATCTTTCTACAGCAAAGTATCTCTCTACAGCAAAGGATCTATTTAGAGTATTGGATCTATCAACAGCAAAGGTTTTATCAACAGTAATGGATCTATCTACAGAAAAGGATCTATCTACAGAGAAGGATTTATCTACAGCGAATGATCTATCCACAGCAAAGGATCTATCTGCAGCAAAGGATCTATCTACGGGAAAGGATTTTTCATTTATTTATAGCAAAGGATCTTAGATCTATTTACAGCAAAGGATCTATCTACGATAAATGATCTATCTACTACAAAAGATCTATCTACAGCAAAGGATCTATCTACATTAAAGGATCTATCTACAGCAATGGATCAATCTACAGCGAAGGATTTATCTTCAGCAAAGGATCTTTTTACAGAATAGGATCTATCTACAGCAAAGGATCTATCTACAATATGTGATCTATTTACAGCAAAGGATCTATCTACAGCTAAGGTTCTATCTACAGCAAATGATGAATCTATAGCAAAGGATATATCTACAGTAAAGGAACTCTATACAGCCAAAGGATCCATTTACAGCAAAGGATCTATCTACAACAAAGTATCTATCCACAGCAGTGGATCTATTTATAGCGGAGAATCTTTCTACAGCAACGGATCTATCTTCAGCAAAGGATCTTTCTACAGAATAGGATCTATCTACAGCAAAGGATCTATCTACAATATATGATATATATACAGCAAAGGATCTATCTACAGCTAAGGATCTATCTACAGCAAATGATCAATCTATAGCAAAGGATTTATCCACAGTAAAGGAACTCTATACAGCCAAAGGATCCATTTACAGCAAAGGCTCTATCTACAACAAAGGATCTATCCACAGCAATGGATCTATTTATAGTGGAGAATCTTTCTACAGCAAAGGATCTACTACAGCAAAGGATCAATCTTCAGCAAAGGATCTATCTAGAGCAAAGGATCTATCTACAGCAAAGGACCTATCTACAGTAAAGGATCTATTTACAGCGAAGGATCAAACTACAGCAAAGGATCTATCTACAGCAAATGATCTATCTACAGCATAGGATCTATCTACAGCAAAGGATCTATCTACAGTAAGGGATCTTTTTGCTGCGAAGGATCAATCTACAGCAATGGATCTATTTACAGCGAAGAATCGATCTAAAGCAAAGGATCTATCTACAGCAAAGGATCTATCTACAACAAAGGATCTATCTACAATCAAGGATTTATCTACTGAAAAGGATCTATCTACAGCAAAGGATCAATCTACAGTTGAGGATCTATCTTAAGCAAAGGATCTAGCTACAGCAAAGGATCTATCTACAGCAAATGATCTATTTACAGCAAAAGATCTTTCTACAACAGAGGATCTTTCTACATTAAAGGATCTATCTACAGCAAAAGATCCATCTACAGCAAATTGATCTATCTACAGTAAGAGATCTATCTACAGCAAAGAATCTATCTACACCAAAGGATCTTTCTACAGCGAATGATCTGTCAACAGCAAAGGATCTTTCTACTGCGAAAGATCTATTTACAGCAGAAGATTCTTCTACAGCAAAGGATCTTTCTACAGCAAAAGATCTCTCAACAGCAAAGGATCTATTTAGAGTATGGGATCTATCTACAGCAAAGCTTTAATCTACAGTAAAGGATCTATCTACGGAAAAAGATCTATCTGCAGAAAAGTATTCGTCTACAGCGAAGGATCTATCTACAGCAAAGGATCTATCTACAGCAAAGGATCTATCTACAGCAAAGGATCTATCTACGGTAAAGGATTTATATATTAATTTATAGCAAAGGATCTTAGATCTATTTACAGCAAAGAATCTATCCACAATAAATGATCTATCTACTACAAAAGATCTATCTACAACAAAGGATCTATCAACAAAAAAGAATCTATCAACAGCAAAGAATCTATCTACAGTAAAGGATCTATCTACAGCGAAGGATCTATCAACAGCAAAGCATCTATTTACAGCAAAGGATCTATCTACGATAAATGATCTATCTACTACAAAAGATCTATCTACAGCAAAGGATCTATCTACATTAAAGGATCTATCTACAGCAATGGATCAATCTACAGCGAAGGATTTATCTTCAGCAAAGGATCTTTTTACAGAATAGGATCTATCTACAGCAAAGGATCTATCTACAATATGTGATCTATTTACAGCAGAGGATCTATCTACAGCTAAGGTTCTATCTACAGCAAATGATGAATCTATAGCAAAGGATATATCTACAGTAAAGGAACTCTATACAGCCAAAGGATCCATTTACAGCAAAGGATCTATCTACAACAAAGTATCTATCCACAGCAGTGGATCTATTTATAGCGGAGAATCTTTCTACAGCAACGGATCTATCTTCAGCAAAGGATCTTTCTACAGAATAGGATCTATCGGGAGGGCTCAATAACTAATAAAATAATTATGAAAAACCAAAATGGAAACTAGTAAATACTAATATTTTAATTTAAAACAGTGTAATACCAAATAATATAATTCAAAAACCACCAATTACGTGAAACATAATTAAGAAACGCAAAATTAGAGAAACTCGTAAAACGAGAAAAATAATAACTGGTATTATAATTCAAGGTATATGAATATGCAATAAATTAATTATTATAACAAAATTTCCAAAAATACAATCTACGAGTAATTTAATATAAAACATTCTTAAACCGATACAATAATACAAGGTAAAATAATTGAAGAACGTATGAAATGAGGTAGAATAATTGAGAAACTCATAACTACCAATAATGTAATAAGAAAACAACTAATTCAAAAACACACAACTAACGATATAATTTTAAGCGCAAACGTATTACGCGCAATGAAAATAGCTCAGCTCTAAATAGTCGCAAGATGAATAGTGAAAGGTGTAATACGAGCAACGATGCCCCGCCCATCCTTTCTGAGCAGCTGCGCCAATCAGCGTTCGGTTCTTGCGACGTCATGGATCTTATGACGTCATCAATGAATAGAACTAATCACCGAATGAGAACCTTTTTTATCATCATTTAAACCACTGTTTGTTTGATTTAATAAATTATAAACTTAATTAATGAATTTATAATTGTTTAACTACAATTTTAATAAGTTGTACATGCTTTAAAAACAATAATAATTTGGTAACCATACGCAGTCTGAGTTTCTGAGAGGTCGGAGCATAAAAAAATGTTAGTACCCAACGTATCTTCGTGTGAGGAGCATGTATAGGGGTTAATTTTTTTGGCAGCTGTGTAACTTGTTTGTTAAACTATTTGTAAACATTATTTCTATTAGTATCGTACGTTCCAGTTAGTTAACTACCTTGCTACATCATTTTTAACCATTAATGGATGGGTTAATCAAGTCATTGAATTGGATAGGATATTTAATAGTAACTAGGTAGGTTAGGTAAGATGTACAATACATTATTACATACCTACTTTCATAAATTGTATTATCTAGATTAACTTGTAGCCAGGGATCAACCCACATTTCTTAAAACTTTTTATTTGTAGACTGATAGCTCAGATATTGGCAAAAAAAAAGAAAAAAAAACATAACTTTTCGATTTGACACAATTTACAAGTAATTTAATTTAAAAACATTCAAAAAGCTATACAAAATACAATAATTAAACAACATTTAAAATGAGGTATAATAATTGAGAAACTCATTACTACCAATAATTTAATAAGAAAACTAATTCAGAAACGCACAACTAACGAAAACTTTTTATTTGTGGACTGATGCTCAGATATTGGCAAGGTATATGTTACTTCGCCTAAAAAGTTAGTTAAAGTAACTTTTTCAATTTAAGGGGGGCAGTCTAGGTTAGATTATTAATCTTTCAGTGTCTTCATCATTTACGGTCCGATACTCTCCCCTATCAACAAGCAGCTGACCTTCAACCACCGAATTTCAAGCAGGACTCGGATAAAAAAGTTACGACTCTATTAGAAGATGAAGAAATTGCTCTAATGAGCTGGCCTTCATAGAGCCCAGACCTCAATCGAATTGAGATTGTTTGGATAATAATTGGAGACTGTACTCAGAGAAGAAACACAAGAAATGTGGAAGATTTATGGACGGAGGATGAACGGAAAGGGATAACTCCTTCATAGTGCAAAATTAGTCGAATTTTGTTATGTATTGATGTGATATAGTAAAGAATTATTCACAAAGTTAATTGCCATTAACCGGGAATATTAAATTTATGGGTACCCTCCGGGTACAGGAACATAAACTGTATCCTGGCTACCCTTAACTTTTGACCAGAGCTAAATTTATTGTTTTAGGTGAAATATGGAGGAGCTATTGCTAAAATATTTGTCCAAATGATTTGAAATTGCATACGAATAAATAGCTCTATATGAATTTACGTGCAAAATTTCACTGATGCGTGTTCTGTTACTTTCATGAAATTGAAGATTTAGATAACTTGTTCTTTCCTAACATTATATTTTGGCGATTACCGTATATTTGACCAAAAACACGTAAATAAGATCTGAAAACGTAAATACCCTCTTGCTCCCTTTTGGTGGGTTGTAGCGCCTCTAGCCCTCAAAAAAGTTAGGACATATATTCTTCCTCCAAATCCAATATAAAATAGTGTTTTTTTTTACCCTCTCCCGCCCCCTTTTTCCTTCTTGGGGGGTACTAGTGTTCGTAGCCCCATAAAATTTGAGGCACGAAGGCTCACTACCTGAAGACCCTTTTCCATTCCAGAAAAAAATGAGAATTTTTCGCAAATTTCATGAGTTGATTCCCTTTACCTTGATAATTATGTCTCAACTTAATCAAGCAGTTAACCAATTCACATATCGAAGTTTTTTAGACAGTTAAGTTAAATCCATTACTTACCTAGAAATACAGACTCTGAGCTATACTCTGAGTATAGTTCAGAGAGCTATTAGCTTGTAGTTAAATTACCGCAAGTTAATTGAGGAATCCGAACTGAATTAGGCAAAAACACCCCAAAAGCTAATAAAATCATACGTTTCAAAACACTCCTTGAAATAATAAATTATAGTGAGTGAAAATATAGTGCTCTTTTTCTGAACAGCAAAACCATTTGTCTTATTTAAAATTAAAATGTATACTTATTAGGTTTAATTTATCCTTTTAAAATGAGATATAACGGAAACAGAAACAAAATTATGAAATTAAAGGCTTTAAATTTTATAAATCTATGAAAAGAAATCTTTTCAAAGTTTCTAAATAAAAAAATGAAGATAACTAGTAAACTATTCAGAGATTACCCCTTAAAAAGGGATACAACAAAGACTGGGGAAAATAAAACACACCTTGGCTCCAAAATAAATTAAATAACTAAGAAGTCATTTGATTTCTTCGATTATTGAACAGTGATTAAGAAATAAATTCAAAATTTATGAAAAAGTAACAGTCACCTGAACCTATCGAAACTAATAAATTAAATTTTCAAAATATAATTATACATCTATCGCTATTGTAATCAATTTAAGTACACAATTTAATCTGATAGTATCCATTTACAGCAGTGGAAAAAGTTGAAAATAAAACAAATTAGTTCTACCTGCATCATAGTCTAATAATTAGTTTTGGTTTCAACGTCTGCTTCTGCACCGAAAGATAATATTGCTGGCGTCAAAATAAAATCAAGTAAAAGGGACTCAAACAGCAATCACAAAGGAACGTGGCCACATGAGCATTGTCACTTACCACTATCAGTCAGTGATAAAGCTCTGGATGCAGTAAAATGCAGTCACTTATCAATGAACGTAACGAAAAGGGACTCAACCACCTTTTAAGGTACGGTTTGCATGCAGCGATTTTTAATTATCGCTTAGCTCTAGTTCAATGCTATTCCTATGGAGCTGTTTTGCATTGAGCGGTTATCGCCAAGCTATAATTCAATGTATTCCTATTGCTGGACGATCATCGCTCAGCGATGTCCGCAACAATCGCTGCATGCAAAACGAACCTTCACCTGCACTCACGGTTGGAAGAGGAAAATGAAGAGGTGATAGTAAATGATTTTTATTTTTATTTTAGTAGGGGTTTAACGTCTGCTTCGTAACCAAAGGCCATATCGTTGACGTCAAAAGGAAATTAAATACAAGGTACTGGAAGTAGCAGTCAGAGAGGAAAGAGGCTCCATGAACAAAGTCACCACCATCGGTGACAATGCTCATGGATGCAGAAAAGCTACTCCGTGAATGCAGTTACTTACCAAGGAATGTGACGAAAAGGGACACAAGCACCGGTGGCTGCACTCACGGATGGAAGCGGAAAATGAAGAGGTGATCGTAAATGAAGCCTACGAGCCTACTTAACACAAAATCTAAGACCTCGTAGTTGAAGAGCATAACACTAGCGCTATCCTCTAAAAATGCAAATAGCGTTAAAAAATGATAAACATGGTAAAAATGAAAAAAAAAAAGACATTCCATAATCCAAATTACAACAGTTCGGGGCCCAAAGGATGCCACCCCCCTTTTCTTCCATTCACCACAGACAGCCTCAGGATAGAGCCCCTGGGGGTGATAGTAAATGAAGCCTACGAGTCTACCTAACACAATAATCTAAGACCTCGTAGTTGAAAAGCTTGCAAGTAGCGTTAAAAAATGATGAACATGAAAATCACATCATTCAAAATTTCAAATAACAACAGTTCTAATTAAGACACCAACTCAATGAAGGAAAAATATAGATTATAATTAATAGAATATTAATTGATAAGAAAATAAATACAGGCAGATCCAAAATAGGGTAAGTTTAGAGTTATCGGTCGGTTTTTCTCAATTTTGATATTTAAGAAAAACAGCCATCCGATAACTTTGAACTTAACCTAAATCTACAATGGAATAATAGCTAAATCAATTAAGGGAGAGTGACAAATGGCACAAGCTGTTCGCGAGTACAGCAACTAACTTGTTATAGTTCATAAACGTGCAAAAATACACTAAATATCTGCGAATAATGCTTTTAACCCATTTTGTCGAGCGGTAACTGTATAGTTACCAGATAAATGTCCCATAGAAAACATGGATGGCCAGATGCTAGTAAATAAGGGTAGATTCTAAAAAGTGAGACCACTATTTGAACATTTGAATAAAACGGCAAATATTGTCAAAGAAAATTTCTTATGTAGTTGAAATTATATTCTGAACTGTGCGAGGTATAAAAGGTTATATACGAGAAGAGTCTGTTATATTTGAATTCAAGATCTGGGAATAAGAAAAATCAGAAGGAACTCTGCTCCATGTTGGACCATGCTGAAAATAACACTCTTTGCTAACCATAGGCTTTGTATTGAATCAAATGTATTTATGGAAGACTGAAAGTATTTCAAAAATGATACTAAAAGAAGGTCAACTTGTACTTATAGGCTATTACTTTTTTTTTGGCAATTTTGGAAAGATTAGCGGCCAATCAATAGCATGTACGACTTCAACGCCTGTGCATGTTTTAAATATAGTGATGATATACAGGGTGTCCCAAAAAAACCGATACCCAAGTTTCAAAGGCTGTAATTCAAAAATTATTAGACTTACAAAAATATTGGCAAATGACATTTTGTTTCTCAACATTTTTTCCATCTCTGTCCAAAATTTCATACGAATTTATCAAATAGTTTTCTATAAGCAGTATATTTAGTGACAGATACTGAAAACCTGTTTGCGCACTTTTTAGTAAACTTCGAATTTTATGATATTTAAACCATGTTTTTAATAACTTTTCACATTTATTAAAATGGTTTATTAAAAAACATTAATAAAAATCATAAAAACCATTTGTTAAAATAAAATGCCACTGATATATACAAAACAATCTAATTGTTCCTCCTATTAAATTTTTCTTTCAGTTTGTCCTTCGTTTTCTTTAAGCATAATTTTTAATGACAAATACTAAACTTGTTTGCGCACTTATAGTAAAACTTTGCGCACTTACAGTAAAAAACATACCATGCGCACTTACAGTAAAAAAACATACCATGCGCACTTACAGTAAAAAAACATACCATGCGCACTTACAGTAAAAAAAACATACCATGCGCACTTACAGTAAAAAAACATACCATGCGCACTTACAGTAAAAAAACATACCATGCGCACTTACAGTAAAAAAACATACCATGCGCACTTACAGTAAAAAAACATACCATGCGCACTTACAGTAAAACTATGCGCACTTACAGTAAAACTATGCGCACTTACAGTAAAACTATGCGCACTTACAGTAAAACTTTGCGCACTTCCATACGATATTTCTGCAAGAAAAGGTGAATTTGACTTTATTGTGGTTCATGATAGTGTGGTTCACGTTGAGGCAAGACGCTTTTCATTTGAATGTCAAATTAAATATACACCCAAGAATCAAACTCCTAATCTCAACTTTGACATATGAATTTTGAAAGAGAAATGGTCTTTCTGTGTGGATGGAATTTGGTGATAATGAATGTAACATCGGTCACTTTCACAAAAATACTTTAGTTGAAGATGGATACCTTGTTCTAATAAATTTACAGGGTCGTTCCCAGACTTTTAGAAACACATGAAAACAGACGGTGCTCCTGTGCGCAGAACACTTTTGTTTGATCCTGCTGCAAACATGATAGCGCAAACAGGTTTTCAGTATCGGTCACTGAAAATTCTGCTTATAGAAAACTGTTTGATAAATTCATCTGAAATTTTGTACAGAGATGGAAAAGATGTTGCGAAACAAAACGTGATTTTCCAATTTTTTGTAAGAAGTCTAATAGTTTTTGAATTACAGCCTTTGAAACTTGGGTATCGTTTTTTTGGACACCCTGTATAGGAATATTAGTAGTGTGAATCATGTGACCCCTTTAATATACTTAACAAACTATTTGGCAATTTCAATGTTGACATCTTATAGAACCAATTGATAGTATCAATGGCTAAAATCTGTAACTTCTAAGTCTTTAGTAGGTCCGAAATATTTAGTATTTTCTGAAATTTGATGGGTTGATTAGACAATGTCCAGGAACCATCAGGTAGAATTTTTGGAGCGATCCGGTCAAAGGTCAAGGTCATTTAAAACTCAATAACTCAAAAAGTATTGAACGAAATGGCAAATTGCATGAAACTTGGTAGGCCAATTGGCCACTATCCAGTTACCAGTTTATTAGATTTTGGAATAGTACGGGTCAAAGCGGCGGTGAAGGTGCACGTAATCTAGTTAAGATATATTTTATATTTGAACTTACTTCATTGTCTGTTTTCTGACCATTTGCGCAAAGCCATTTTCTCCACCCATTAGTAAAAAAAGTTGTAGCATTCACAAAAATGAAAAACAATTATCAAAATTGAACTGTAGCTATAATAATAATATAATATTCAAAAAAGAAATCCTGCTCAATATTTATCGGCATTACTGGGTTAATTATAAATTACTTTTAGTTTCTATATATATATATTTATTAGATTATTTTGCTAACTTACATGAAGGAAGATAGTAAGTTCTGGAAAAAATCTACAAAATTAGACTGTTCTGCGTTGTCCATTTATAGTGGGTTAGTGAACATACTCTCAACCTTCCTGCTGATGGAGTGGAGGCTTTGCTTAGTTGCGGGGTGTGGAGGCCTAGGAGAGCTCATTGTGGAAAACCTCGCAGTCAAAGGTGGGGGAAGTCAGTAGGTACTAGATGAGGGGGAGAGGATTATCTTTGTTATGATGATCCAAAGAACTAAAATAAAATGATAATGAGTAATGACTATATTATGTACAGATATTAAATAGAATATTTAAACTTTAAACATAGGAGACTGATGATAACTATCTCTTTGTTAATATCATGAGTATTTTCATTGTTCTATCAGGATTTCATGCTAGATAGGTACAATTCTTAATCGTCCGTTATTTTAGTAAATCTCCAAAAATCTATATGAATTTTGGATGCTTTTGATTAAAAAAATTTAATAATGTGGCTTAGACCTTTCCTCCACCTAACACATCATATACAAATTCAAAGATACACTAGGTTCCCAATCTATTTCGGCTCGTGGACTTCTTAAGCATTCCATAATTTTTCGAAAACCCCATAAGATCAGGGTTAAACATCTGAATCTTGCCTTAATATAGTCATCGTTCCACTCCTTCATATTCACGCTTTCCACATTCTCCTCCATACCACCAACCACTCATCAACCTCCTTGCCTTTCTCATTCATCTCCATCAATCACCATGGATTCCTCCATCTTATCACCATCAAACTTCTCCTTCTCCCTTTCATTCCTCCCCATTTCTTTACTTGCATTCAGCACAACACTCTTCCAAACTGTCTTCCCTATCAACAACGTTTCATATGCCCTGCCTAGTATAGAAAACAATATATCCGCCATCCTATCAACTAGTCTTATTTTCTCCTCTCTGTTCATCTTAAAGCAGTCCCCTTTACCTATCCCATTCAATCCCAAAAATCTCACCTCACTCGCAACTTTTTATCAGGATATTTTCGACAATGAAAATCGTACACATACTCTTCTCCCTATTTATTCTCATCCCACATCTCCCTGCTCCCCTTGCTAACAACTCCACCATTCTCTCAGTACTATCTGATCACACAACAATTGATCGAACACACTTCCATTGCCTGAAACAAAATTCATCGAAAAGTATAATTGATATATTTACACTAATTGACAATGATAACTAAAACCATGCATTACCAGAGAAACTTACTTGCAATATAATACAGCTAGTAGATCTGGTTACCATGATTTATGTATAAAAATAATTTATATGATATTAATATAGCTATAATAATAATTTAGGAATAACATTTCTTCAATCAACTGTTTTGCTATATATAACAGAGAATTATATGCTTTGAAATATATTATAATTTGGAGAACTTTCAGTTTTCTTAGTTCTAGAATTTAGATAGTTCTAGATAACTTGTGAAATGAAAGTTAAATAATTAATGAAGTTTTGGTTTGACGTCTGTTTTGGAACACAAGGTCAAATCACTGACTGCAAAAATGAATTAAATACAAGAGATAGGAAGAAGTAGTCAGAAAGGAAAGTGGCTTCATGAACAAAGTCACTTAATACGGTCGGGGACAATGCTCATGGATACAGAAAAGCTACTCCGTGAATGCAGTCACTTACCAAGGATGTAACATAAAGGATACCGATGGCTGCACTCACAGATGGAAAGAAATAAGCTGATCATTCTATCAATTTTCCATTCGATCAATTGCTTTCAATCAATTTTCCTAGACCTCTGATCAGCAAATTTTGCCATCATCAGCAACATAACAGGCACTGTCACACTTCCATTCTTATATGCTAATCCACTTCTTGCATCTTCACAATTATTATCCCATGTGCCATCACAAACAACTGTTGCGACCCCGTGCATCCCTGCCTAATACCACTTCTCACCCATCACTGTTTCTTCTGTCCATATTTAAGTCCAATCACCCTCACACATCTTCAATATAACCTCAATCATTTATAATACATCAATTCCACACTCAGTCTGCCTATCCACACTAGCAAAAGCATTATAATAATCATTCGCAATAATCATCAGCCTTCCACCACAAAATTATAAAATTCTCTTCCATTCTTCTCCCCTTTGTAAATCCCACTTGAAAATATCCCATGCTCACACCATCCAATCTCTATCCCATCATTCTCTCTTTCACCATACCCATAAAGACCTTGTGTTCTACATTAGTAAGGACAATGATACTTCACCAATCACAGTGTCACACCTCGTTATAAATTGTCATCATCTACTCCATAGACACTTAATCCCCAAAATTTGGGTTGATTCCCAGTTTTAGCTTTATTCTGTGTTTTTTCTTCTCTTCCTCTTTCCTCCATCCACCACTCTCAGACTCAAGACCCCTGGCAGCTCTCTAATCTTTCAAACATCACTAAATTCATACACTCTCTTCTCTGCTTTACATAGGCTGCTCTTTTTTCACCATTCCATGCAATTGTCACTCTATTCTAATTTCTAACATATTTCAATTCAGCATTCAATTATTCTCTCTCCCTCCCTCTTGGTACCTCTTCTCCATTCTCTCCATATATATTCTCTCTTTTCTTGATTATTCAATCCCATCTCAATTTGTCTATCAGTTTCCACATTTTCTTTCCATTCCTGTCACTCTTCACTTCAAAGATTTTTATACTTCAAATTTTTTTCTCTTTGTTTACCAATTCCTCAACTGTTCCTGCTCATTTCCAACCAATCTCTATTTCCTATTGAAATATCTCCTATATTTAATTTATGTATAATAGACTCATTCATCATTCTTGGTTACATTCCCTCCTTTGTTTTATTATAATTCTACTCTTAGTATATTCTTATCAGGTGTTCATCTGCCGTTTCTTTTACAATAGTCTAAAACTCTTTCATACTCCCATTCAATCCCTCTATTATTGCATTCTCAACTCCATACACAAACTATTTCCTCATTTCCTCAACATTCACCTTATAATAGTCTTTCATTTCCCATTTGTAATCCCTGTCTTTCCTTCATTAGTCTTTGCTAGTCAGACTCAGGACTGTCAAAATATTTTTCTTGACAGTACCAAAACGGCTACAAATAATGAACAAAATTATCGGTGGACACCCTTGTTTCTCATATGGACCCCCAGTTGGGAACCCATAGACTAGGCATTGAGACCACTGCTAAAGTTTTACCAGTTACTTACAAGGCAGTGACATCATTGAAGCATATTGCAGTCTTACACCTACGCAGAGGATTAACCAATTGCTGTGTTGCACATCTCTGTGCCTACCTTAAGCAGGACAAAAACTGCAAACCTGATGGAACAGTTAGAATTTAGATCGAAGAACTCTAAAATAATAAAATAAATAAATTCAAAATTTCATAACTGTTGAACAAACAAACTTAATACGAAACACTAAAGGCCTTGTTACACGGTACGAGTAAATGAGCGAGTTGGCCAAGCCAGTTACTAAAGTACATCTACTCTCACAGTGTGACCGCATCAGTCGAGTAACTGTTATGGAAATTCAATACTATGAACATACATAATGATTATTATTATAATAGTAGAATTGGTTTGAATCAAGAGCAATATGATAATAATCATGCAATAACCCTATTATCACGTGTAATGACAAACTGATTGTATCTCTGTGATCCATTAGACCAACTTATATTTAAGACTTAGGAATTTAAGATACAACTATCTATATTCAGTAGCTATCTATTTCATTTATAAAGTACTTTATTATGACGTTTTTTCAGTTTACATCCAAACATGGCAGTTTCTCATCCAGTTTTGAAGATACGGCAATTTTCAGAAAAGTCACTGTGATGATGTACTACCAGAGAAAAGAGTCACTGTGATGATGTACTACCAGAGAAAAGAGTCACTGTGATGATGTACTATTAGAGAAAAGAGTCACTGTGATGATGTACTATCAGAGAAAAGAGTCACTGTGATGATGTACTATCAAAGAAAAGAGTCACTGTGATGATGTACTACCAGAGAAAAGAGTCACTGTGATGATGTACTACCAGAGAAAAGAGTCACTGTGATGATGTACTATCAGAGAAAAGAGTCACTGTGATGATGTACTATCAGAGAAAAGAGTCACTGTGATGATGTACTATCAAAGAAAAGAGTCACTGTGATGATGTACTACCAGAGAAAAGAGTCACTGTGATGATGTACTACCAGAGAAAAGAGTCACTGTGATGATGTACTATCAGAGAAAAGAGTCACTGTGATGATGTACTATCAGAGAAAAGAGTCACTGTGATGATGTACTATCAGAGAAAAGAGTCGCTGTGATGATGTACTATCAGAGAAAAGAGTCACTGTGATGAAGTACTATAAGAGAAAAGGGTCACTGATGAAGTAGTATCAAATATTAGAAAATAGAATTTGTTTAAGGGGAGTGTCTCACCGAAATTTGAAATAATTTTCCGATCTTTTTTTTTTTTGCATAGAATGACACCTTACAATGTCCCAAATCATGTGTAAGAAAATCAGGTATGAAAGTTGTCTGCAAGTGCCTCAAAAAGGAGAGGAGGAGGAGCTGGGGGAGAGGGGAAAGGAGGGGGAGGAGCAAAAATAACAAAATAGGTATATTATGAAATAGTATTTGTTTGTTTCTAGTATTCTCCATGTAATCAATATAGTAGCTACTGCTGTTATCAACTTCTAAAGCCTACTCCATCTTCAATTTTTGACTTAGAGACATAGTTTTTTTTTGTATGGGGAAAATGTAAAAATGAATTGGGAAATGTAACCATTTTCCAAAAATAATCAATTTTGATTTAATTTTTATTATTATTTCCTTTTTGAGGAAGCTAATTTGATGGAACTATTGTAAAGTGCACAATTCTGAACAAAATGAAATTAACCCAATGTCTCTAAGCCAAAAAATGAAAGAGTAGAGATTTTAAAAAAGTCCAAATTTTGCAGTTTTTCGAGGGAGGAGGGGGGAATGGGGGGGGATTTGAAAAAAATTCTCAAGTAAAAAATTGTCCATTTTTATAGTATAATCCAGTCTGAGAAAATCCAGCATCTCATTCTTCAAACAAAAAAAAAGTAAACTAGTGAGACACTCCCCCTAATGTTTTTACACGCTACCATATTTAATAGTTTTAATATTTATAACTGCACAACAAGTATCTGCCAGATTTTGCTGGTACCGACTGATTTCAACACTTTGTCCTATCTCTAGTAGCTAGCTACATGCTATACCGTGAGGTACATATTGATTATTATTCATAAAAATATACACTCTGTGACATTACTCTAATTTACATCAACTTGACAATTCCTACCTCCCTCCAATGTGACTGACCTCCCTCCAATGTGACTGACCTCCCTCCAATGTGACTGAACTCCCTCCAATGTGACTGACCTCCCTCCAATGTGACTGACCTCCCTCCAATGTGACTGACCTCCCTCCAATGTGACTGACCTCCCTCCAATGTGATTGACCTCCCTCCAATGTGATTGACCTCCCTCCAATGTGACTGACCTCCCTCCAATGTGACTGACCTCCCTCCAATGTGACTGACCTCCCTCCAATGTGACTGACCTCCCTCCAATGTGACTGACCTCCCTCCAATGTGACTGACCTCCCTCCAATGTGACTGACCTCCCTCCAATGTGACTGACCTCCCTCCAATGTGACTGACCTCCCTCCAATGTGACTGACCTCCCTCCAATGTGACTGACCTCCCTCCAATGTGACTGACCTCCCTCTAATGTGACTGACCTCCCTCCAATGTGACTGACCTCCCTCCAATGTGATTGACCTCCCTCCAATGTGACTGACCTCCCTCCAATGTGATTGACCTCCCTCCAATGTGATTGACCTCCCTCCAATGTGATTGACCTCCCTCCAATGTGATGGACCTCCCTCCAATGTGATTGACCTCCCTCCAATGTGATTGACCTCCCTCCAATGTGATTGACCTCCCTCCAATGTGATTGACCTCCCTCCAATGTGACTGACCTCCCTCCAATGTGACTGACCTCCCTCCAATGTGACTGACCTCCCTCCAATGTGACTGACCTCCCTCCAATGTGACTGACCTCCCTCCAATGTGATTGACCTCCCTCCAATGTGATTGACCTCCCTCCAATGTGACTGACCTCCCTCCAATGTGACTGACCTCCCTCCAATGTGACTGACCTCCCTCCAATGTGACTGACCTCCCTCCAATGTGACTGACCTCCCTCCAATGTGACTGACCTCCCTCCAATGTGACTGACCTCCCTCCAATGTGACTGACCTCCCTCCAATGTGACTGACCTCCCTCCAATGTGACTGACCTCCCTCCAATGTGACTGACCTCCCTCCAATGTGACTGACCTCCCTCCAATGTGATTGACCTCCCTCCAATGTGATTGACCTCCCTCCAATGTGATTGACCTCCCTCCAATGTGATTGACAGACACTTACATGTTCAAATATAAGGATGTTATTATACTTTTGGCCAATTTGGAGCGTATTCAACCTCTAACTGTTCTTATTTAACTTGTTATTGTAATAGCTTGATTAAAATACTTAAATAATGACTATTATATATTTTATCTTGCTTGCTAGTAAATATGAAACTGTCAAATAAATCTGTACTTACCTTATTTGTTCCATATCCAAATACTGTAAAGCCCATCTCTCTCCTCAGCTCCTCAAGTATCCCTTGTTCTTTGTCAAAATCTTTCCAGATGAGAGGCCTACAAAGATTGGAGAAACAGATGCATACTTTTCTGGCTCTGACAGGTCTGAAAACTATCACCTTTTAGCACAACTTCAAGAACAGAAGACAGATTAAATAGATAAAATAATGAACTTGGGAATTGGAATTTATATAATTACAGTCAAACTGAAGATGAATAAAAGGGACTTGAAAGAAACAGTCACACAAGGAAAAGACTTTGAAAATAGAACTCACCATCAATTTGTGACTTAGGTGACTAGGTAATGGCTGCAATAAAGCTACCGTGAGTTATTACTGTAAACTACTTGTTAATTGTCTTCAAGCCTTACCTCTTGACTTCCTGCTTGACAAATGTGTTTCTTTTCTTGTTTGTAACTCTTCTATGTCAGTCTCCCTTCCACTTACAAAGTATTACAATGTCACGAGGTTACTGGAGTAAACCTTACAGCAACTGTTTTTAAAAAAATCTGCCTATACTTCCGCTTATTTAGCTAATCATCCAACATTTTTTCAATTAAGTTTCAAAAATTGTAATCGTAATATAGGGACAAATAGCTGAAAGCCATCCAACATTGCAAAAATATTTTTGAGATTTGAAAAGTCCTCCAAAAGGTCAAGAGAAATTTAGTATTTACCATCAAATACAATCTGGAAGGTTGAATCTGTCATTATATATCTGTTCTCCAATAAATCATCCATTCTGATATTTCATTTCAGTCTTTGGCATATTACATCTAATTATAGGAGGAAATTAACTTAAGGGATTTTTATCAGAGAAAATGTCATGAATGATCTTTCTCTTAGTAGGTAGTCAATACAAATGTACAATAATGAAATTCAAATTATTGTAGATTCATGACCATACTGGAAGAAGGTATGGCTAACAAAGAAATTAGCTTTTGCTCTACACCTGCTTAATTTATTTAATAAAACTGTTTCATTGTAAAACTAAATTTCTTGCGCAGAGTATGAAGTGAACGTTAAGAAAAAGGCCAAATATTCTCAGATTTATTAATTCACCAGGTAAAACACTTTTGTACTCAATATACCATTTCAGAAGTAAAGTATAGTGTCTTCTGGCAGGGGGCCTTTAAAAAAAATAGTGTTGCTTAGCCCACAACAATTAACCGCTAGCAACCAACCAAGAAAGATCTTTATTACAATTTCTATGACGATAAATAAACAAAAAGTCTCATTTGTAATAATATGGCAAACTATCACATTACAAAATAATTGAGAATCTGCTACTTTCAGATAAAGTATCTGAAAGTAGCTATTGGTATTTTTTTGATTATCTGGTAATTGTTATCGGATCCTAAAAAATAGTTGAACTATAAACAACACCAATTAATATTCCAAGTTACCTAGCATATAGCTGTAGGTATTAGTTTCCAATTGTACACTAGTAGAATATACTTACGTTCATCTAATATATCATTGGAGATAAGATTTTAATAATACATTTCTACAAATTGGGCAATTGAATGAATTCAATTTTTACCTTAATAATGGTATAAAATTTTCCTAATTTTTTTTCAACTATAATACTAAAATTATTACAGGTTAACCTCTATATATCTACATAGGTAGATTCTATTTTAGGTTTAGTGTTGAACTACACTGTAGTTCGAAACTCAGGTAGCTACAATGCACTTTGAGACTTAGTAGCTACACTGCACTTTGAGACTTAGTAGCTACACTGCACTTTGAGACTTAGTAGCTACACTGCACTTTGAGACTTAGTAGCTACACTGCACTTTGAGACTTAGTAGCTACACTGCACTTTGAGACTAGGTACAGTGCCCTAACCAGGTACTCTGTACCTAATTGCAATAACACAAAAATATTGTAAGTTTCTAACAAATGAAATTATTAGGTATTACTCTAAGCAATTGGCACCTGTACTGTGCACTTCTGATGTTAGACAATGAATTGATATATTATTTAGAAGGTTTATTATTAGTATACTTAGAAACACATAGGAAACTATCTTGGTTATAAATACCTAGGCTATGTAGCTACCCAATCCTATCCTATAAATATCGTAAGACATAGGTACATGTAAACTTTATAAATTAGTGGTAAACTACCTAGAACTGATATTTTTGCTGTGTTTGGCTTGAATATTACACTTTAAAAATACTAGTATGGTTTACCAATATGGTATCAGTGAATCTCTACTAAATGCTGTCCATTTCTTTAAAAAATTCTACTCTGAAGTTATATATTTTTCAAGAATCCAAAATGCTCATGTGGCCCTTCTTGCTCTTGCTCTTCTGAGAAGTACAACTTTTCCTACTTTTTGGGAGTAAAACTGAATCTCCTTTAGTCAATTTCTGTTGTATCTAGTAATAATATGGGTAACACTAGATTATATGCACTCGGTAGAGCGCATACCTTCCTTAGCCACCGCTTTGACCCGTTCTCTCCCAAAATTGAATAAACTGCTAATTGGATAATAACCCATCGTTTCAAGCAACATGGTTCAATAATGTTTGAGTTATAAATGACCATGACCTTGACCTTTGACTGGATAGCTCCCAAAATTTCAACAGATCATTCCTTGACATAGACAAATTGTACAATCAAATTTCAAACAATTTTTTGAATACTTGTTATGGAGTTAAAAAAGGCCTTGACCTTGATCTTTGACCATTGACCCGACGCTCCCAAAATCTAACAAAATGGTATTGGCCAATCGTCCCACCAAGTTTCATGCAATATGGTTCAATAATGTTTGAGTTATAAATGACCATGATCTTGACCTTTGACTGGGTGTCTTCCAAAATTGTACCAGCAGGTCATTGGACATAGACCAATCGCTTCACCAAATTTCAGGCAATTAGGTTGAACACCGATGAAAATATAACCTTTCCGCTATGCGAAGGAAAACATTGGAATTGCAAAGATTTGGGCAACATAACTAAGGTCACATAAGTTCAGAATTCTTCCTACATAACTCATCATGAGGTCAAAACTATATAATTTTTGCTAAAAAAATTGTTTTAATTTAAGAGGAAAATTTTGGAAAAAAAACTACAAATGTAGCTACTCACTGTAGCTAGCTATGTCAAAAAAAATTGACTGACGAGATACATTTCTTGCACATACACCCCCTCCTCCCCCTAAAAATTATGTTTTCTTAAATAGTTCGTTTTCTATGAAGAAAATATTTTCACCATGAGTAAAATAAAAGTTCTTAATTTAATGTTGTAAAAATTCTGTGATGCATAATTAAGAAAATTGTAAAGTTGTCCTCAGCTGAAGTAATGGTAAATTATTAACAATTCTGTAACATAGGAAATGATCTCCCTCAGAGATTTAATATTCCTGAAATTTAGCGCAGATTTGTCTCCACAGTCATAGAAAACATGCAGAGGGGCCTATAATTGATTTCAGCATATTTGAAGAAAATATTGAGAAATTCCTGCATAGTCAGTCAGCAAATCGCATCTGTGTTTTCAAGATCTTTAAGACAATTTCCTGATAATTCCAATGTTTACAAATCAAATCTTTAATTAAGAAAAAATATGTGCAAAGTACAAACATTATTCATCAAGCCTTATTAGGCCAAATTGGCCTTTAAGGCAACTGTTTACTGATTTTTATTTACTATATAAAAATAAACATCTAAAATGACATGAAGTACAAAAATGATAATAAGTTTTTAAAATATACTACATAAGTGCTAGTATAGATTTACAAAATGCAAAATAATAATTTTTTGAAAGTTGATATTGACGTTAATTGTTGTATATTTAGGGGTAAATTATTGAAAAGGATTGGTGCTATGTAACTAATTTACTTTTGAGTGGTAGTTAGAAGTTGAAAGATTGGGACTAAATTGTGACAATTTCTGGTCTTATAGTAATGTTCTGTAAAATTGAAGGAATGATTAAATTTAAAAACGTGAATACAACAGTTAAATTTGAAGATATCTGTTAAGTATAGCACAATTTCTGAATAAGGGATTCGTTTACGAAAGATACTCACTGTTAGTTAGTATTCTAATTGCTCTTTTTGTAATAATTCTATTTTTAAAATATGACACATATTGATACCTCCCCATATCAAATTACAATACATCAAAAAAGGATACCTACACAAAACTATAATACAAGTTAACTAATATATAATCAGGTACATAGAAAGATAACCTATAAATTATTCCTATTGACCATTACACTTTGTACAAACGTAATCTATGCGTTTACTAAATCTCAGATCTTTATCAATAACTACTCCCAGGTATCTAACACTGGTCTGAATAAGGAATCATAGTGCCATCAATAGTAAACAAAAACTCATCTGATCTACATTTCCTGTCAGTGACAATTAATGCAACAATGTTTTCACTGTTCAAAGACAACCTGTTGAAAAGCAACCATCTAGAGACCCTCTCAAGTTCAACATTAAACTTCCGAATTAAGGATACGAACGAATGATCTGACAAACAGAAAGTTGTGTCGTCTGCAAATAATATTGAATGTAGGCTTCGAGAAACTAAAGGGAAAACGTTTACGTATATCAAGAATAGGAGACCTCCAAGCACAGATCCCTGAGGAACACCCGACTGAACAGTTCTGGAATTAGATAGAGATTTACCTAACTTTACACATTGCTTTCTATCAATCAAATAATTCATAAACCATTGTAAAGGTATGCCACGAACACCATAGCGCGATAACTTCTCCAGCAATATATCATGTTCTACCGTGTCAAATGCTTTACTAAGTCAACAAGAAGAGCCATCCAGTGTTGTCTGCTATTAAGTCCTTTGTACATATATTCAGTCATGGATAATATAGCATCAGATGATGACTTCCTGATGAATAATCAGGAAATTCCCCAGAATAAAAGAAAAAATAATAAGATCTGCAATATGAGGAGCCAACAACAAACTACAATTCTTTAACAATGTCACAGGAATACAATGATTTACATTTTTAGAAATCTTCAAGTTAGCTATCATATCAATAACACCATTCTCAGTCACAGAATTAACGAAAAATGAATTATTCAGCCTCTCAATTACTATTGGTAACTGAACACTCTCACATGGTGGTAACCGACTCTCTAGTACACTAGCAACATTTAGAAAATAATCGTTAAATGCATTAGCCATTTCAGATATTGAATTTATAATCACATTCGACAATAACAGACTTGACATCAGAAATATTTTTCTTCTTCTTACCAAGCAAGCAATGAATACCATCCCATGTTCTCTTAATATTCTTCCTATATTCAACAAAATAATTAACAAAGTTGTTCCTCTTAGCATTTCTTATATTTATTAAAGGTATTCCTATATTGAACATTAACATGTCTATCGATCAATCCTAATTTTTACTAATTATTGGAGAATTCTACTCATTTTGGAGACGGATTCGAAAATTTTGGGGAGACAAATTGTCCTGAAAATATATAGGAGACTGATTTGACACACTTTGCGGAGTTACTTAGCCTATTAATATTATCCGAGACTTCTGACTGAGTTCAGCTAGAAGTTTACATCTTCCAACAGAGCAGTTACTTAAACTTAGCTACTTGTAAGATGTAAGTCAGTCTGAAGGGACCTATTTCTGCGCTTGGATCAACATTTTTCCTTGCTATAATGAAAGTAATTTGAATAGAATGTAAAAAATCAAACTATTAATTAGGTAAGAGAGTTTGGGACTCAAGATATCTATTAAACTAGATAGAAAACAGCAATAATAATGATGCAATTTTATTTTCTCACAACCTCTCAAACTTATGTCTACCTCATCCCTCTCCAGTGACAGTGCATTTTGATGATGTCAGATAGACACAATAATATTTCAAAATTTATTTGTTTACAATGATTAAAGAAAACATTGTTTAGAAAGATGAAAGTACAGTGTTATCATATCATATACAAAGTTTTCCAAGCAAAAGAAATCACAATCCAAACAGATGTTCAATCCCTGTAACAATTAAAATATATTTAGCACTTGTTATGATAGTTACTTATGATAGTAACTCTTAAAACTAACACAGGAATGCTCATTCAATAATCAATGAGGTATAACATGAAGTAATTTACATATTTCACATTAATTGAAATACATTGGTATTAAAAAGATAACTTTTCTGATAAGTGTTACCATCTTGTGATACTTGTCATAAATAGGTGCAAAAATGATTAACAGTACCTAAATAATTCTTTTCTTAAGATTTATAGTCAGACATGACTGCCACAAGCTGCAAGATCACTGTCATATTGACTCTCATAGCACCAGTCTGTATTTGGTGCACAAAATCCAACTGACTTTTTAAAAAATCTGCAAAAATCCACCAACAATTTCCAATATTTTGACTGATCCTGACTGATCCACCAACAATTTCCAATATTTTGACTGATCCACCAACAATTTCCAATATTTTGACTGATCCACAACAATTTCCAATATTTTGACTGATCCACCAATATTTTTCCCAATTTATACACCAAAAATTGATAGTAACATAGGAATAAATAGCTAAATAAACGACTTTGCCAGAATATTTTCAGAGGGGAAAAAATTCCACCGACATGTCAGTGTCGGTGAAATTTACCATGAAATACAGACTGTGAACTCTAGTGTACCTAATTGCAATTATCTATTATGGTGAGCGCCAGATCTGAAGAGTACCTTAAGTAAAGGAATAACAGCACCATCAGCCCATGGCGAGTGGCCGGTCTGTATTTGGTGCGCAAAATCCCACTGACTTTTTTAAAAAGCTGAAAAAAAATTCCATCATAAATTTCCAGTAATTTGGCTGATCCCCTAACATTTTCCATATTTATCAATCGAAAGTTAATGGCAACATAGGAATAAATAGCTAAAAATCCTGATCCCCCAAACATGACAGAATTTTATATTCAAACGGTAAAAAATTCTACTGTCAAGTCGGTGGAATTTACCACAGAATTCAGACTAGGCGAGTGCCAACTCCGAGCATCACAGTTTAATATAGGCTGAACAGCCAAGTACAATAATATGATTCATATACTCTCCAAAGTGTGCAGTACAACAAACTAGCATATCTGGAGACTAATTGTGCATTATTTGCTGACTGCAAATAATGCACAATTAGTCTCCAGATAAGATATTTATTTTTTGGGGCACAGAAAAATCATGCAGTCAATGAAAATTTTGTTATTCACTTACCTACCCTCTGAAGGGATCATATAAAGCTACCATTAGAAATTTGTTTCAATTGAATCAGTTCATTACAGAAGATGAACAACTAACTTTAATTTAAAATCCATATCAGTCTGCAAAGCATGTACAATCTGCCTCCAGATATTTAGTTTTTGGGGAAATTTCTCTCCAAAGATTTCCAAATTTCTCTCCTAAGTAGCCCAGTTTGTATTTGGTGCACTGAACTCCTCTGACTTTTTCAAAAATCTAAATCTGAGAAATAGCTGCCAACATTTTCCATCAATTTGTCTAGTCCTCCAACATTCTTTTAGTTTCTCCTCCAAAAATTAATAGTAATATAGGAATCAATAGCTAAATATCCTATGCCATTGCAGGAATTTTTTTATTAGAGAAATTGAATATCTCCTGACATATCATTGGAATTTAGTGACAATTTACCACCAAATACAATCTGGTAAGTGGCCAAAAATCTGAAAATACTTTCCAATTAATACATGTAAACATTGAAATTAATTAGAAAATTGTTGCCAGATAATTCAGGAGACTAATTTTGAAGCCTCTATAGTCACCAGATAAACTTCACAACTTAATGCATCTTTTGCAGACTGGAGTCCATATGATTATTCATTTTTTCAAATTTTGATATCTAAAATTATTATTTTGAAATTCTATTCCCTAGAAATTGTAACAAATAAGTCAGGCTATCATTTGAAGTTTGTTTTAATCAAATCGGTTCACTATTGAAGAAGTAGTTACGATTCTCCCAAATTCCCTAATAGCAAACACACCAACAATAATCAGGGGTTGTTCTTAGGCTGCGCTCCTTGCGGGTCACTGCCATAAACTATAGAGATAATCGTTTTTCTAATTATCTGAAGAAGATCTGCTTCTTCTGGCAGGGGGCTTTAAAAAAAATAATAATTAGGTACATGGAAACCCAGTCTGCAGAAACTGGTAAAGTGTTCGTAGAGATCTCAATTTTGTTCCTAGTTTCAGAGAATGTTCATTTGAGTCGCCAATATATCTTTTTTTCTTTAAAAATGAGTCAACAAAAATTAGTAATGCAGTCAACAGTCATCAAAATTTAATTCCAATTTTGTAAGTTGACAGTCATCGATACCTATATTATTATACCTACCCAATCATCAAAAGTTAACATACTACATACCTTACTATATAATTCAGATTTGAGAGCATTTCAGCCAATCAAAGAGAGGCATACAACTGATACCAGCCAATCACAGAGAGGCTGAGAGAGGCATACTTTCTTTCATAGTTATTTATTCATATTTTCTGATAATTAGTCACCATGTATAAGAGTATGTCAGTTAAAGCCAATTAATTGGCTTAGATTTGAAATGGTCAAATCTCAGATATGTCTAATTGGCTTTATATTTTGAATAAATTTTTAAGTTCCCTTGTTAATTTTTGGCTTGAAATCTTCAAAAAATGAGCCAAAATTATCTTGGCTCAGAGTCCCTAGTTCAAGAGTATGTACCAAGTCGCCGATTAATTGTTGACATAAAATTTGTGAAAATAAGTATCTTTCACATATTTAAACGACTAATGAGCACTTAAATTAAATTTAAAATTGGTGACACATAATCATAATCGGAGGAACCGCGCAATATGCATCTCTGTTGGAATGTAAACAAAGCAGCCATTTTGTTTTGATATGGCGCTCTACTTGAACGATGTAGAATTCAAATTGTATGTCAGTTTTCTGTTTTCGGAGTTCTTTTGTTATGAATGATGTGGTCACTACTTGTCATCTTAATTTGATGCTCTCTGACTAATTATCGGAAAATAAAACAAATGAATAACTAAGAAAGAAAGTATGCCTCTCTCAGGCTCTCTGTGATTACCGATTGGCTGGTATCAGTTGTATGCCTCTCTCTCTGATTGGCTGATACGCTCTCAATTAATTTAGGTAGTTAAATAATATTGGTATATTGACGACTGTCGACTTTCAAAATACTAAATTGGAATTAAATTATGACAACTGGCGACTGCATTACTAATTTTTGTTTACTTATTTTTGAAAAAAAATATGTATTGGCAACGCGATGAACATTTTCTGAAACTAGGCGGCGGCTCTGACTTAGTGAAATTTTGGCTAAAAAATTGGCAAACAATTTTCCATCATCTGAAACATGGATTATCAATTTTAATTTTAAATCTAATTAGTGCTCATAGAACTGTCATAGTCGTCTATATATGGGAAAGATAGCTAGGTACTTATTTTTTCAAATTTTAAGTCGACAATTAATCGGCGACTTGGTACGTACCTACTCCTAAAAGTTAGACTAGGATTTTGTTTTCTGATAAATTAAAGTAAACAAAGGTATTAATTCAGAATTGTTCGTAGATAAATTAATGTAAATATGGGAAATAATTAAAAACTGTTCGTAGAGGATATACCAAATATATCACATATTCTGCAGACTGGAAACCTAGGAATTAATTTGAAAATTGTCACATTTTCAAAGCCTTAATTATTGCCTGATAAACTATCAAACTTCATGCATCTTTTGCAGACTGGCGCTTCATGATTGTTTAATGATCTGGCACAACAGTATCTAAGAGCTGAGCGGCACACCACATTACGGGATAGTGGATACGTATCTAAAAGCTGAGTGGCGGCGTACTGTGGCGCACCAGATCACGGCTCACTAGATCACGGCTCACCACTGTACATTCAATACAAATGATGAATGGATTGAATTTGATAGGTAGCTAATTGTTGTATCAAGTTTAATTAGTTTATGACTGACGATACCTTTATCCAATTTTTATACTAGTAATACTACTACAAAGTTTAATTCTTTGATTGAGAAGATTAATTTCGAATAGAAAATAAAAGTTATCAAAGAAAACTTTAATTATAATTTTAAGGGATAACTATTGTGTAAACTTTCAGTTAGCCGTTAGGTAGATTTATCGGTGGGCGTGCCCCTAACCCCCCTGCGGCTGCCACTGCCAGGTCATTAAACAAAAACAATCATGAAGTGTGCAGAACAACAAACTAGCAGATATAGTAAACTAGTTACATAACAGTTAGTCTGTTATTTTCTTAACTTACGTTGAGACCATTAATAAAAAGTACAGTGGTGCACCACTGCACCGTATTGTAGTGCGACGTAATGTGGTACGCCGCTCAGCTTTTAGATACTGTAGATTATTTTCAAGCGCGAAAAATTATACTGACAAGTCAGTTGAATTTACCATTACATACAGTCTACACCTAGTCTGATTAACCATAGGCTCTTTTACAAATAATTCTCTCCATCAATATTCAATCAGTGATTAAAATAAGACAGCAGAGCTCAGTAACATTTTAAATTTAAAACAAGAGCTATTTAAGTTAAGTAATAATATTACTTAATTCACTTTCGATATACCTTCCCTAACGACCTGGCAAATACTAAATAGGGCAAACGCTCTCTAATCTCTATTGCATTCACAAATTAAAGTCAGCGCCCAGCGGTCAGTCTTGTAACGGCCGCTATTTAAAAAATTCCTTGTTAATGATTGATAACTTCAAATGTTAAAGAACAAAATGATAACTTCAGAAATTATTATCAGTTTGTTTTGATAAATCCCCTCAAAATAACAATTACGTTACCCTAAATTGGTGATAGGAATTATAATCAAGTATATTTTTGAGGTATTTTTAAAATCCCTACGTAATATAGGTAGGTAGGTATATATTAATACATGATTAATCATCAATTTTATTGATAAAAAATCTCTTTATATACTCTTTAACAACTCATAAAACAATTGAGAATATTAATATGAATGATTTTTATAAATAATGAAAAATTTGATTTGGTAACATATGGTAGGTACCTACTTACGTAAACAAAATTAATTTTAATAAACACCGAAATATTTCAGATTGTTGTGTTGAAGCAAGAAAGTTAAAAAAAATATTTCATATTATTTATTCTACAGGGTGGGGAGTAACTTTAGAAGCAATTTTTCAAACATTAATATAATTCTTAAAAATAAGTTCCTAAGTAGGTGATAGGGTTTGAACTACAGTAGAGACACTACATTATGACGTGGCAGTGTTATTTTTTACAAAAATAGAGTCAATTCAAAAATGTCAGACAAAAGAGAAGCCATTATTGCTCTACACCGTGCCGGGAAGTCAGATTCCGTCATTTCAAAGACTCTCTCAATAGCGAGATCGACTGTTTGGAAGTGTGTGAAGCGTTTTAATGAGAGAAGAGACTTGACTGATCGTCCAAGAAATGGTAGACCACGCTCACAACGCACCAAACAACTGATAAAATGTGCACTCCAAATGACTGTATAATAAATTTAGAAAATCCAATCGATCTCGCATTTAGACCAATTGTTGCCGGACCTCAATGTCCAACTCATAGACTCAGCCATCTTTTAGATATAATATTATAACCATTCATTAAATAGAAGAAAGAAATTTTTATAACCATCGACATCAAAAGCCTATACACAAATATAAATCATAAAACCGGATTAGCAGCAATCAAATATTGAATATCGAAATATCCAAATGAAACAAAATTTCCTATTGAATTTATAATTGGTGGAGTTGAACTGGTCCTTAACAATAATTATTTTATGTTTGACAATAAAAATTATCTACAAATACAAGGGACTGCCATGGGTACAAAAATGGCACCTTGTTACGCCACACTAATTCTGGGATACCTGGAACAAGAACTTTTCAATAATGACCCGCACAATATACAGGAAAGATATTTTATATATTTGGATGATATTTTTATAATCTGCAATAGTAAATGGGCAAATTAGGAACACTTCATTTCTAAACTGATTAATCTAAATGATAAATTAGAATTCATCTGCGATTAAAGTGGTGATACTGTAAATTTCTTAGATATTAAAATATACAAAACCAATGACTGTTCAGTAGTAACGGATATATTTTATAAAGAGACTGATAGTAAACAATATCTTTATTTTAAATCCAATCACCCAAGACACATTAAAAATAATATACCCTTCAACTTGGCTAGAAGAATTTTTACTATTGTATCAGATAATCGTATAAAACAGGAAAGATTAGAAGAATTAAAAACATATTTATGTGCATGTGATTATCCAAAGAAATTAATTTACGCAGGAATCAAAAAAGCGAAAGCTATCCCACGAAATGATCTGCTATCAGAAAATAAAAACTATAACTTGGAAAAAATAAAACACCATATATAACAACATATGTATTATCAGGGAAACAAATTATGAATACAGTTGAAATAAAAACCGTGGATTTTTCAGTCAATATTTTGAGATGTGGCACCGTTGCTTAGGATAAAGCCCGCCTTTTCATAGTAACAGGAAAAGATGCCAATAAATTAATAGTAAATGACAATGAAGATACCAATTAGTGAATTTTAATTGAATATGCAAAGATGGTGTCAATTAAATTATGTCATAGTAATATACAAACTTAACATTTCTTTTTAATCAATAAAAACTATTAATCTTTCGACGAAATATTATTTCTCATACATTTTAAACATATGTGTAACTACGGTAACAGGGACTTCATAATCTAGTAAACATGTAGTTACCCTGATCTAGACCTGTGTAGCAACAGATTAAATAATGTATCAAATTATGATGGAAATAAATTAATCTAAGTTTTCATTCATTTATTGTCTCTGAATTGACTTTCTTAAATTTAATATTTATCAACTTTTCATATATTAACCTTCGGCACAGTACGATCAGTTGAGAAAGTTTTAACTGAAATTAAAGCTTAATTTTTACATTCAATACACTCTAAGAGCATCACAAAAGATCTGGAATAAAGTGAATTTCAATTATTGTTGAGACCAGCTACGAGACACACACATCTCCTGTATTTTATTAGGGATTCCGTAAAAAACGTTAGTAATCTTTTAAATTCATCAGATTCGTCTGGACTCGGAAACAAACTTCAAATTGTAGCCCAATAGGCAAACTAATTACGAAATTTAACTTTAATGATTGAAAATCGGAAGATTTCGTTAGGATTTCCATTTATTTTTTACAGAGGAAACACTTCCTTAATTGTTCTTATTTTTATGAACGAGAAAGAGTTGACTTTAATACCTCCATAAATTTATTTGTATAGATAAAACAAGTACTGTAAAAATATTTTTTTAATATATAGACTATTTTTCTCTAAATAATTAGGTAAAAAATAAAATCAAAGCATATTTCGTATTCAAAATGCTTAACAAAATCGTAATTATTTTTATTAATAATTACACATTAAATTGGCAGCCCGTCATTTATTTCCAACCCTAAAGCAATTTCCACATTAGTTTTTAATCGGACTAGGGGTTCAAAGATTTTGCATTCTACTCTAACTCATATTAATGATGTAAAAAAGATACAAGGGACTTCGTAGAAGCAGTCAGAAAGAAAATAGTTAATGTAATCTAGATGATGAGACATAACACCTTGCAATTGAACATTTTAATCATACGAATGCTTATTAGCGCCCAGGAGTTCTATCTTGAAGCTGTGGTAAATGGAAGAGAAGGGGGATGGCGTCCCTTGGGCCCCGAACTGTTGTAATTTGGATAAGGTATTGTCTTTTTTCATTTTTACCATTTTTATTATCTTAATCATTTTTTTAACGCTACTTGCAGTTTTGGAGAATAGCGCTAGGGTTATGCTCTTCAACTACGAGGTCTTAGATTTTGTGTTAGGTAGGCTCGTAGGCTTCATTTACTATCAACTCTTCATTATCCTCTTTCATCCGCGAGTCCAGGCACCGGTGCTTGTGTCCCTTTTCGTCACATTCCTTGGTAAGTGACTGCATTCACGGAGTAGCTTTTCTGCATCCATGAGAATAGTCACTGACGGTGGTAGGTGACTTTGATCATGGAGTTACTTTTCTTTCTTACTGCTTCTTCCAGTCCTTTGTATTTAATTTCCTTTTGACGTCAGCGAAATAGTCACGATATGACTGAAGCAGAAGTTAAACCCCTACTAAAATAAATAAATTAAAGTATATAGCTATCAACCAAATTAATATATAAGCATTATAGAAATAGCAATAAATGAAATTTCTCCTGATAAGGTGCTAAAGTATCACAGTACATTATGCATCATATCCCATCCGCGTTAAGAAATAATTTTCATATTCACAAAAACTGTAGTTCCACCTATACAAGTATACAGTCATCAGTTTGAAATTTTATAAAGGACTTTGAAGAAAGGATTTTTACAGAAGGGATTTCTAATTCACCTATCACCAAAGTTAAAGGACGCAGGAAAGCTACTCAGTGAAAATACAATCACTTAGTAATAGTAACGCGAACAATGGTGACTGCACTTAAACATATGTAGGTTACAGAAAATTATGTCTACGAGCCTACCTATAAATTAAGAATTTAATACTACCGTTGCTGGTAAAAACATACGCTGAACTTTTGATGTTTCTTGACAAATTTCTTTGTTCGATAATTGTTTTAAGAGTTTAATTTTCGTGCGATTTTAATATATTAGCTCATATTGAATTATACCAACCACATGCTTAGTAACATTTATTATCGGTGTTGTCATAGCTTATTTATTTATAATTAAGTAATTGCAATAGTGTTGATTATTTGCAAACCCGTTTGGCAGGCGTTGTTTATGAAATAAGCTTATTAAATAAATGCTTTTGAGAGGTACTTATATTATACGTATCAATTCCTGTCCAAATTAATATATTTCATTGATAATGGTGTAGGGAATGTCCATATTCTCGAATAATTGAACTCTCTCTAAGCTATCGGAGGACACTCCGTTTCTGATGCTTAGTTTGTAAAGCACTAGTGGTATAGAAACGAGAAAACTGTCCATTTTTAATAATATAATTTCCTCTAATTTTCATTATTCCATGGAAGTTAATATATCCAGTGAGTGAGTGACTTTAAAGAAAAATTGAACTCAGCTATTGCGAGAAGTAGATTAAACTATTTTTATAGGAGATATTTCGTTTTTTGGCTAAGACCGCTGAGTCCACAAATGGGATATACAAAAATTGAGAAACACTAATAGTATATATTTTTGTAAATTATGATGATTCATGCCAAAGACAATTTACATATCTGTACTGAATATTAGGATATTTAATTCACCATGAATTAGTTACATCCACAACAACAATCAGTTATTAGCTATAGCTGTAAACTGTATATTTCGCTTCGGCTAAAATTTCCCCCTTCCCCCAATTCTCCCTTAGAGGAAGATACTTCTTTAAGGTGCTTCGATAATGATGAAATATAAACTATACTGTTTTAATGTTTGGTGTATTTACTTAGATTGCTTTACTATAAACAGTAAAGTAAAGATTTTGTCACTATTGACATTACGGGGATAAAGCTTTCTCCCATTTACCCACACGAGCCATTAACCTATCATTATAAAATTATTTATAAGACTGCATATAATATTATCTATCGATGGTTGCGCTAATGATAGATCCAAAGACGTTGCAACACGATTGACCGATTACTATTATTATTTTAGGTGTTCCAAAGTTTTCCCTATTCACAACGAGGTGATCCAAAGTGAAGAAGACATCGTAGAAAAGGGGATAGCGAAACTTTGCTCCTTGCACTAGCCACTAGGATGCTTACCATGGATATAGCAAGGCAGAAAGAATAGAAAAGAAGAGGAAGAAGTTGAGAAAAGATACAAAAGAAAGCTGAAGAAAAAGGGCACCAAACAAAACTTAAATACTAAAATATAATAAAAGCTCCATCAGTAATCTATCTAAGAATATATAGATATATAAAACTCGTTTTGTCTTTGTAAGTCTCAGGTATGGTGTTAAATAATAATTTATTTAAATAAAATCATCTCGATTATATTGTTTAGAACTATGTAAATTGATTGAGTTTAATGTTATTATTATTTGATTAATTAAATTTGAGCTTACTGTTGTGAGTTTCTTAAGATTTGTTCTGTATTTTCAAATGTAACTGGACTAAATGCAATATTTTATTTACAATTAGTACAATTTTAATTTATCATACCTATTCCTGTACAGTTACGTAATTCTCTATCAAGATGGGGCAACTAAAAAACCCTCAACGCCATACGTTCCATCAAAGTGACAGTATATTCATATAAGTATATAATACTCATAACTGGTAGCAGAGTCTAATTTCCCGTATAAAAATCTTTCAAACATATAAGAGTGTTTCAGTTTATTTCTATTTGAAATGTAATTTATTTGTAAAAATTATTTCGTCAATAGTTGATTCTTTATCCTAATATATGATACTCTTATGGTATACTCTTATATGATACTAATATAGTTTTTACCTTACAAATTCGATTCCTTGTTTTCGAGCCACCCTATACAGTATACAATGGGAACACCCTATATAGTTTTCGAGCCACCTATAGAATATCTTCTCGGTAGATTTTAATGTCTCAGTTTTATGAAACTAAATCTTAACTTACTTCAGTAAATAAATTATTCTTCAGTAAGTTATTTAATCTGGATTCGAATTAAGTGGTGACAATAAAATTGAATCCACTACTAAATAGAACTCTAATATCCTATTGAGCTCAGCTTTAATATCGGCTAAATAGAACTAAACATATAGTAAATTCAAGTCTGTAAATTTGGTAGATACCTTTTTCTTTTCGACACATTGTAATTGTATAGCTGCCAATTAAAAAAATTAAGATCAATGAATTTAAATGTCTAAATCATTAGTTATAGCTTAACCTTAAATATGTATATTTTAAAACTATCTATGATCTAAGTCAATAGTTATAGATTCATAGATGGAAATTTCAAAAATAAAAATTGCAATTTTTAGGTGTTGCGCATTTGGTAATAATTGGGAAAATTTATGAAATTTCAGCATCATACACAATTACTTCAGGACAGTTGCCAAATCAGAATATCATAAGGACAAGGTTAATATTGATTTTCTGATTCTCAAGCCTCCGTACCTTTTTCTTAGATTATTGCAAAATAAATACTATCTTCAATTTCTGTTCCTTTAAAGTAAATCTCAAATCCAAGAATTTTGTGATTAAATTTAAATTATGAAATTGGTGGTTTAACTTTACATCGGAACAAAAGGCAAAATAAATACAAGGAACTTTAAGAAGCAGTCATAATGGAAAGTGGCTCAATGAATAAAGTCACTAACTATCAGTCGGTGACTGAGCTCATTGATACAGAAAAGCTACTATAAAGGAATATGATATAAGTGACACAAGCACTGGTGGCTTCCCTTAAGATTTCAAGAGGAAAATGAAGAGGTGATAGTTTTAAGCCTACGCCCCACCTAACACAAAATTGTAAGACCTACTAGTTGAAGACATAACCCTAGCGCAATACTATAAATCTGCAAGTAGCGTTAAAAATAATAAATACGATAAAATTTATTGACACTGCGCGATAGAACGAACACCGCCACCGTTTTAGAGGTGATGAAATTGTCACTGAAGCCTGCTAAAGAGATTTGAAGTAGTGGAAAAAGTATTTTGTTTCATTTTAAAAGTTAATTAAGACTTTGTACGGCTACTGCGCGATACAAAAAAAGGAATGAACGCTTATGTGTAGTGTCCAGTGTTGCCATACAATCAATGGAATTAAACTTTTTAATATATACGCATGGAATTGTTTCACACAACTATCAAAAAGATAATTAACTGAATATATATTCGTGATGACATCGAATTTTATTGGTACGATTTATTTCATAGTAAATTTTTCAATTTTCGCTAAATTTCAATGCACGATCACCGCCATATCGACTCGTCTAGTGTAATAGCAATTTTGAGAATAGTGAGCGCCATATCTGTAGAGAGAGACAACACCGCTATGGCGGGCGCCACAGTGTAATACGGGCTTTAAGCCCGTATTACACTGTGGCGCTCGCCATAGCGGTATTGTCTCTATCTACAGATATGGCGCTCATCATTCTCAAAATTACTATTAAGCCCGTATTACACTATGGCGCTCGCCATAGCGGTGTTGTCTCTCTCTACAGATATGGCGCTCACCATACTCAAAATTTCTATTACACTAGACGAGTCGATATGGCGGTGATCCTGCATTGAAACTTAGGGAAAATTGAAAAATTTACTATGAAATGAATCGTACCAATAAAATTCAATGTCATCACGAATATATATTCAGTTAATTATCTTTTTGATAGTTGTGTGAAACAATTCCATGCGTATATATTAAAAAGTTTAATTCCATTGATTGTATGGCAACACTGGACACTACACAGAAGCGTTCATTCCTTTTTTGTATAGCGCAGTAGGCGTACAAAGTCTTAAATAACTTTTAAAATGAAACAAAATACTTTTTCCACTACTTCAAATCTCTTTAGCAGGCTTTAGTGACAATTTCATCATCTCTAAAACGGTGGCGGTGTTGGTTCTATCGCGCAGTGAGCGATCACAATTTCGTGGTGCTCGCCAAGACATTTTTCGCTATTAGAGAGAAAAAGGGCGGAGTTAGAGAGAAAAATAACAAAATTGTGGCGACCGCCATAGCGAGCGCCACAGTGTAATACGGGCTTAATACGGGCTTTACCACTGCTAAATTTGGCAACAAACAATTTCCTCAAGTTAATAAATGTTCAGAAGGAAGATGCCAACTTTGCAATGATATACTTGAAGGTGATACATTCTATTTTAATAATTTTGATTATAAAATAAGATAAATTTGTATATATGGAATTAAATGTGGAAAATGTAAATTTACGTATATCGGTGAAACAACCAATCTCCGCCTTACATTTAATCTCCACAAGCAACATATCCGAGAAAATAAACAATTTTTCGTAACTGAACATATCAATCAATGTGGTGGAGGTAATTTTAAAATTATGCCAATTTATAAAATGAATAACGAAGATGAATTTGAAAGAAGGAATAAAGAAAGCTACTTTATAAAAAAATATAATCCAGAATTAAATAGAAAAATATAACTAATAAATTACAATTATTCCCACAATAGGTGATACACGTAAACTTTTTTATCTCTACTGAAAATTCAGCTAAATAACGCTTAGCATTAGAATAAATCTATATCAGATTATTATACATTAAACCACTGAAGAGAAGCGGCACTATAGAAA
This sequence comes from Caprella mutica, assembly GCA_947561585.1. Classification (NCBI taxonomy): domain Eukaryota; kingdom Metazoa; phylum Arthropoda; class Malacostraca; order Amphipoda; family Caprellidae; genus Caprella; species Caprella mutica. The sequence continues at coordinate 50,460 of CANNZV010001675.1, forward strand.
GCTTCGAAATGCATTTGGTTTTTATCTATTGACAGAACAATTAAATTGGTATTTTAAATCGTTCACGGACGCGTGAAGTTCACATCGTTTTATCGTTTGGACTAGATTTATACCTTTTTAATTTTTTATCTCTTTGACAAATTAAAATGGCCTTTTAAACCGTCAGGGACGCCTGAAGTTCACACCGTTTTAATCTGTGGACTATATAACTCTTTTTAATTCTCTGCATAATACTATTTTCAATTATAACATCAATAAACACTTTATACATTCTATCTGCATATACTAATACTCCTATTAGCCGACTTTTAGGTAAAGTGACTACCACTTTTTGGTAGTTTCAGCTACCTTTTCACTTTAAGTATACTTTTTTGCGTATATGGTATCTACTTTTTGCTGGAACCATTTCTCTATTAGTATATTTGGTACAATCCATAATATACTACAAATACACATATACTAAGTGCTACTTTTTTGCATTGAATTTATTTCATTAAATTATTAAAAAAATATATAGATTTAAATTTTCTAAATAATTCCAATCGAAAGAAAATAATCTAATGAACACGTGGATATAAATTTTCAAGGTAACAATGTAAAATTGACCACGTTAGAACGTTTTGAATGTAAAATATATGTATATTTGGATCATTAAAGTGAAAAAATTATCTGAAATAATGATATATTGGGGGGACTTACCTAGAAGTGGTTTCAAGGAGAAACTGAAATATTATAATTCGTGATAATTATTGATACAAGCAATCCTTTGATGAATTTTGGAATAAATGAGAATAAGTAATGAACCCCAAATGTCAAGAATTCCAAAATACCATCTTTCTGAGTATTGAGAACGTAAATTGGACATAGCTTCATATACTGCAAAAAAATACGATGAAATGTTGCACAAGTGAAACAATTGAAGTTCATATACCTAACTTATCTTATGTCTGATAGATAGACTGACCTCACATAAAACTGTTAGAGTAACGACTTGGATCATTTAGTAACTTACAGTCATTCAGTCACTCACAGTCATTCAGTCACTCACAGTCATTCAGTCACTCACAGTCATTCAGTCACTCACAGTCATTCAGTCACTCACAGTCATTCAGTCACTCACAGTCATTCAGTCACTCACAGTCATTCAGTCGCTCGCAGTCATCCACAGTCACTCGCAGTCATCCACAGTCACTCGCAGTCATCCACAGTCACTCGCAGTCATCCACAGTCACTCGCAGTCATCCACAGTCACTCGCAGTCATCCACAGTCACTCGCAGTCATCCACAGTCACTCGCAGTCATCCACAGTCATTCAGTCACTCAGTCACTTGCAGTCATTCAGTCACTCGCAGTCATTCAGTAACTCGCAGTCATTCAGTAACTCAGTCATAAAGTCACTCACAGTTATTGAATCACTCATCTGAATGAGTGATTCTGACTGAATCAAATCAATTCATTCTGACTGAATGAAAAGTTTTTGAGATAGAATTTCTGGATAAAAAATTTGGAAAATATTCCAATAAGATTATATTAAAAAGGAAAGACCCGTTTTATTTGGTTGAGATAGATTTACTGATCTAGTAGAACTCCTCTATAGTAAACTTCAGCTAGTTCACTATAGTGAGTTTACTATGCTATAGACTTTAATCTTATTATACAGGATTTGCACTGGTAGAACTCCTGTTTCATTTTATCACTTATCACTATAGAAGTAAGTTCGCTTTACAGGAATTCAGTATAGAGGAGTTTCACTGTATTAAACTATTTAGAACATGTATACTTAAACATAATCTTAAATACATTTCATGTTAAACTAGTAAATTCATTCTAAAATGTCAGCTAACACTGTCGGTGGTAGTGCTCATGGATTCAGAAAAGCTGCACCGTGAACCAAGGAATGTGACTGAAACAGACACAAGTACCGATGACTGCAGTTGCAAAAGAGAAAACTGAAGGAATGTGCCTACCTAACACATGTATTTCAGACCTTTTAAACTTTATAAAGCTTTAAGCAAATAATAAAAGGGAAGGATATCAAGTAAACAAAATATATGATCAGGTTTCTTATATATTAGCTATAACTTCGGAACTCCATTGTTCTGGTGAGGTTTTCTCAATCCATCCTTCAGAGTGGCATACCTCTCAGATTTCTTGTCGAAACTATGGATGACAGAGATGTCTAATCCGTTGAGTCAACGGCCACTGTACCTGCAAAAAAAATTAACTTTAAAAATGTGAAAAGCAAACTCACAGACACCTACTGTCTAGGTATGAGGGAAATACAAGAGGGTTATAACTAGTGGGTATCCATGGAAAAAGCACAGTAAAGAGCCTTATAACAATATTTATGATTTATAATAAAGAATATAATAAATTTAAGGAAGTTCATCAATTTTCTAATTTATAATTATCTACTTTATGGCTTCTAATTAAAATAACTCACCATCAAAATCTGGTAAAATTGGAGAGGACTGACAAAAAGTGAGCAGCTGCTGAACTGGATTCTGTAAATATTAATTACATTAGTTGATTTAATAGGAATTATGAAATAAAATAAATAAACAAATTAGAAAAGAAATGAAACATCAAAATGAAATAAAAACTAAATGTACTCAATTAATTACTGTTCTAATTAATTAAATAAAGCTACCTACTCTATGACCTACAGTCTTAAAATTAAAATAACTCACCATTACTGCTGATAAAGAGGAGACTGGAGCCAAAGGAGACTGAAGTTTGAAGCCTGCCGAATCAGTGAATTTGAGTCATCAGTCATCTTACCTGTAAAAATTAATTTTTTTAATATATTTGAAATATTGAGATCTCTGAGACTCAGAGACTGAGGCCCCACCATAACTTCTGTGGCCCTACCATAATTATTTTAATTTGTATTAAATGCCCTAGGTATCATATTAGGCTATGTTAAAATAGTTCATATGGAAATTAGACTCATTTGATGACTTCATTGCTTAGAGATGGATGACCACAATACAATGGAAAATGAAATATAAATGATATTACCTATTAGTCTTTAAAAACCAGCAGTGAATAACAATTATTTAAATCAATAGTTAACTAAATGGAAACTTAACTATTGAAAGTAATAAACTATAAGTACTGAAAATTAAAAACCATAAATTAATTTATTCTAATCGAAAATAATGAATTATCTATATCTGAAATAAATTTTCATTTCATAATTGATGCTACCTAAGCCTACCTTCATAAACAAATATCAACAATATAAGATCCTTTAATATCTCAATTTAACAGTTTATTGTAAATCATTAGCATTTTAGCATTTATCTACTCAAAAAATAGCAAAATTAGACAGAAAAATGTTTTTTTTTTCAACTCATAACCGGTGATAACCCATATTTCGCGAATCGCGTCAGTATGTACTGTTATGACTTATGATCTAAGTATCTGACCTCTGCAACTATTTTCCATACTACAATATCAACTTGAATTATGAGCGTGGTAAAAGTGGCCGGAAAGAGGAGTGGTACCTACCTTTATATGGACTCCTCCAATTCGACATATACCTACAGACTCGTAAAAAATTTGTACTTGAGATGTTCCCATACCAATTGTGGTGTCATGGGAAAAATTGACCATGTAGGAACAAGAAATGTAGATGGTTCCTATGGCCGAAATTTTCGGATAACCGCTGAGCATAACCATTTACCTATTTCAAATATGAAAAATATCTTACAAATTAAAAATTCAGTGAAAAATGAGGTCAGGAGCAATCCACTGAAACCACTCCATGATTGTTTCAACGATGCCATTGTACGGTGAGTCATAATGTTTTACCACCCTAGCTACCTAGTTACTAACTTACTAGGTAGGTAAGTTAGTAGTAATTGTGTAAGTACTTTCTTAACTAGGTCAATTAGACCGTCAAAGTGAAGTGAGTTGGATTTAGTCTTAAAATATCAGTAAAATATTCCTAAGTTATTCGTACGGGGAGAAAAATTAAATGGTATGACATTCAGTAAAGCTGACTATTTACTTACTCTTGGAAAATTTAAATCGAAATTTCGATGCCTGATATCTAAATGCATTCATTGCTACAAAGTTCATTGAAATGTGTACTTCAATAAAAAGTTATGAGCAATTTAATTAGAAATAGATAACATAAATGATAAATTAAAAGACTACCTAATCCGTAAATTAGGGAATCAGTACAACATCTTTTAGTTTTACATGAGAAAATTGAGAGATTGGTTACCAAATATTAAATAACATCAAGTTCTTTCAGTTTTGATAGTATAGGTCACTTACTATTGAAGTAATTTATTTTATTTTATACCTTTTCAACCTTAGGATAGGATTCTGAAACATAACTATAGCCTAGGTATGAGGAACCTAATCCCATGTTACAGAGTATGTCAGTTAAAGCAAATTAATTGCCTTGGCTTAGATTTCAAAAGGTCAAAACTCAGATATGTCTCATTGGCTTTAAATTATGAATTTGTAAACTTTTTTGAATTCTAGTTAATTACTTGGAATGTTGTACAAAATCTGTATATACCTATTGGAACCTTAACAGGTGTAATAGTTTAAAGACTTCCAGTGATGAGTGACTCAGTAGTGCTCTATTTGTCTCAGTGTTTACTACCTAGTTTCCTAAATATCCTGCTTTACATAACTATTTCTCCTTGTCTTTCTAGATACTATATTCAATATAAATATAAATCAATTTCACAATGTACGAACTGAAAAATAAATCCATTTAGCAGTGTGTCCTCACAATTTTAGGTAAATTTATCTTCTATATACCTAATTGAATTGTTAATATTGCAATAGTGTTAAAATTTATTTGTATACTATTTTGTACCTGTTCATTGCAGGTACCTCATTGATTGCTCTTTGTCTGCACTATTTTGATAAATAAAAAGACTATTTGACGATGCTTTCAATGCGAGTTACCTACAAAAAGACACACTTGAATATTAAAACCAAAGGGTTGCTTTAAAAATCTTGAACCCACAACACCCAGAAAGTTCAATTAGCTTGGAACTTTACAGAATTAATTCCTATGTTTCCATGTTAATTTTGGCTTGAAATCTTCAAAATATAAGTCAAATTAAATTGGCTTGGCTCAGAATTTTAGTGAAATTTAGACTCATAAATTGGCTTACAATTTTCCAGGTTCTGAAAAATGGACCTAACCTACCAATAGTATTTGAAGATGAGAACTACTGAACTTTAGGAAGGTCACAAGGTGAACTGTGAAGTTGTGAACCTACCTACCTTTGTAACTCATAAAATAGACCTAATTAGATATTTAAATGAGAATACTGTATATGATATAATACATAACAACTAGGTAGTAGTCACTAGTACATATATATTATAAATTTTAAAATTTACAATTTATATACCTACAGGCCACTACTTTCTACACACAATGATAGGTACATATCTAAAAGCTCAGTACTGTCTGCAGAAAGTTGACACTCGACAGAATCTGCCACTGATAAGTGATAGGACCGTTGGTAAGTGGTAAAGTCTTATCTCAGTAAATGCTGAGTGGCGCAGGGCGCACCACCGACAGTGCCCTGCATCAGTACCACAGTATGGCACACAATAGTATGAGACAGTTGGCACCACTGTATGTTCTTTTTAAGTAGATAATGTGAATGAAGATTTATGATATAAATAATCATATATGTCATATGGAGTTAATTTGATAATTGTTTTAATCTCTCAACATATGGAGTTAATTTGATAATTGTTTTATCAATTTTATGACTGATTGGCTGAAAGATTGAATCCAATTTAATTCTTCTATTGAAATGTTCAATTTGTAATAGAAAATAAAATTTATCATGGAAAACTGTAATAATTGTAAGGGGTAAAAAGTATAGACTTTCAGTCTGAGGTGTAAGTAAAAAGTTATCAGTTAAGGTGGTATTCCAACGCGGCGGCTAAAGCGGCAAGAGCCCAGTCTGTATTTTATTCCCCTTTAAAAATAATATTCTGACAAAGTCAGTTGATTTTTAGCTATTTATTCCTATGTCACCATTAATTTTCGGTGGATAAATTGTGAAAATGTTGGTGGATCAGCCAAATTACTGGAAATTTATGGTGGACTTTTTAAATTGTGAAAATGTTGGTGGATCAGCCAAATTACTGGAAATTTATGGTGGACTTTTTCAGCTTTTTTGAAAAAGTCAGTGGGATTTTGTGGACCAAATACAGACTGGGCAAGAGCCACACTGCTAGAGCCATACGGCTGCAGACTCATGGCTCTAGCCACTGATATGAATTCCAATGCTACGGCTGTAGCCGCTCAGCTCTACAAGCGTCAGTTTCACTGTTCATATGATGGCAGAAGCACGTGAGGACCTCCTTCTTTCATACCTCATAGATAGAGGTAGAAAACGAAGAAGATTCTTTGTTAATGCTTTCTTAATATAATTACTTTTCTAAGCATTACTGAATATGTACAATTAAAATGAACAAAACTCAATATCAAGTTCTGCTGATTAGTTAATATTCAAGTGCTTCATAAATACATCGGTCTACCAGCAAATGGGTACAATTTTCTATGAGCTGGGAGATAAGTAGGCGTTTTCTATGAAATATCTTTTCAAAGGAAGACTTAAGTACATTTACGAGAGGGAAAGACATAAATACATAAGACATAAATGCAAAGAGCTGACTGAAATATTATAAATAAAGCTTAATGCATGTGATTGTAGGTACAAACAATGATAGTACAAACTATAATCAAAATTACTTGAAGCTATATCTATTGTGTTAAAACAATTTACCTATCTAGGTATTGAGAGAAATACATTAATAAAGTAATTAAGTTATGGAAAATGACAAAGAAAATACAGTTAGTTTCGATCAATCTTGATTATTACTATTTATTAGGCATCTGAATAACTTACATCAAGGTTGAGGTCTAGACTTTTGGTTTTTGAGGTGAGATGTGGAACGAATGTAACACCTTTGTCTGGCTCAATTTAATAGACTAGCACTCTGGCCACTTCCATGACTCTGCCCAACGCGATGCTGCTTTGGTTCTCTAGAATTAATTAAAATAGCTAAATTGAGAGCGAATATTCTTTTCTGATAATTCTTGTCTTGTGTCTATATTTTATAGGAATTTAAAGATGAATGATAAGAAATTTATATATTGTTTATGCCTATGGAAAGCTCAAAGTTGTATTTCAAATGAAAATTATTCAAATATATTAACGTGAGTGAACAATAATCTGTTAATAACCTATTAATTAAATCGGGTGAGTTACGAAATATCGGACCGTTTCACATATAAGAAATCACCCTATATACTAATACACAGTGTGTCTTTGTCTGTTGGTTGGTTGCAAGAAAAATGTCACGCTTTAACATTTAATGTATAGAAAATGAATTACATATATGTTTCGAACACAAATATTTTTTGACAAAAATTACATACATTTTATACAGAAATATTTTTCAATACAGTTTTTAACAAATATTTTTTAACAAAATTAATATTTGTTACCAAATTTTTTAAATTATTTTTTAATTAGGTATATTTTTTTATAATCAGTTTTTTAAATTTATCTTCAGATATATATATATTTTATTTTATATAATATTCTACATACACTTTTTTAACAAACCTGTTTTTTTAACATAATTATTCTAGGTATATATTTTTTTCAATTTATTTATATATTTTTTACTATTGATAGCCCACTATTTTTAATGGCAATTACACTAGTATTAGATAATTATCATCTTTAACATAAAATAATGTGACCTGATACACGGGATTATATTGATACTAGTGTAATTCCCATTAAAATTAATGGATTATCTATAAAAATATATATATCTAGAAAATGTACTTTAAAAAATGTATGTAGAAAAATTATGTGTAAGAAAATATTTATTTAGAAAAAATGTGAATAAAGAAATTTATGCATAGAACTTTATTTATGCACTGTTAAAGAGAATCGCATAGATTTTCCGTTATTGGTGAAAATGTCTCGTGGGAGTAGATCTAAATCTCCAATAAATGAACTATCTGATGTCAGCACTGATACTGAGTCTGACAGTGAAATTCCATCACTCAAAACAAAAGCTGATCAACTTGCACAAACAATACAAAAACTCAAAAACTTTAAACCTGAAATAAAGAAGAGAGGCAGACCTAAGAACATCGACAGCGAAAACAACAGGGAAGACAACAAGGATATAGTTCCCCTCCTAGAATCTATGCTAGACTTCTCCCTCCAGATTCTAAAAAGGGTTGACATACTAGAGAAGAGAAACTACCACTTAGAAGCAAAAATAGACCATATTCATCTGAATGGCACGCCTAGCCCAACTAACTCATCTTCTCCACAAACTACCAAACTCTACAGTCAGGTAGTGAGTAGACACCACGAGCCGTTAGGTCAGGTTCCCGAACTGCGTAACCTCAGCTCACGCATAGATCAAATAGAGCAGGACTCCTTGGCTCCTTTCATCAAAATTGACGGACACTTGATCGATTCCATCATTCAAAAGGAACGAGGAAAAGAGAGTGTTGACCTGAAGAAGGAGGTAGCGACCTTAATCAAAAGCCACCTACCTAGCTTCTGTGAAGACGAAATTGGAGACACCAGAGTCGAAGGTCGTGAGAAAAAACATCTTAAGGTGAAACTAAAATCGAGAGAAGGAAAACTGGACATTTTGAGAAAATTCAAGAAAGAGAAACCTGCAGGCATCTTTGTAAGCGAGTATCTAATTTAACTTAGGGCTCAACTTCTTTTCAAACTTAAACAATTAAGGAAAAATAATACAAATATTATCACTACAGTGTATATTAACGGAGGTAATATATGTGTTAAAATACCTGTTAGTTCGAAATATTTCATTATCAATAACAATTCAAGTTTTAATTCATTTTGTGTATCTCAAAACGTAATTAACCCTGACAACCCTAATGTATCGACAGAATAGAGAAGTTCTTTTTAATGATCACGAAAATAACCATTACCCTAATGTGAACTGCAATCACTCCACATCAATTATCTCATTTTATTCTTCCTGACGAATCTGTTAGTATTTTAAATGTCAATATAAGAAGTTGCAGGAGAAACTTTCCAAAATTAGAAGCTTTTTTAAGTCTCAGATAAACTAAATTTGATTTTATTTGCCTAACAGAAATATGGCTAGATGCTTTAATCGATAATTGTTTTAATATTGAAGGGTATAATAAATTTACAACATATAGAAATAGGAACGGAGGAGGAGTTGCAATTTATTGTAGTATGAATTTTAACGTAGATAGAATAGATTCCCTCTCTTTTATTACAAACTATTTAGAAATTTTAGGCTTGCAAATGAACATTTTTAACGAGAAAATAAAATTAATATGTTTATATAGACCTCCTTCTTATTCCATTGATATTTTTAATGATTATCTTAGTGATTTTATAATGCCGTCTATTGATAATTCTACAACTATTTTATGTGGTGACTTCAATATAAATCTTTTTAATCCGTATGACCTAAATAGCATAAATCATTTTATAACTGTTATGGCAGGACATTGTTTTTATCCATTAATAGATAAACCAACCAGATATTCTCCTAATGAAAACTCCAATCAATTTTCTCTTTTAGATCACTTCTGGCTAAATTTTAATCCCCATAATCATATCAATTCTGCAGTAGTACAATACGACATTTCTGACCACAGACCTATTTTATTCCATTTTAAAATCAAAACAGAGAAAAAAAATAATTTTATTACTTTCCGAAAATCTGATAATATCCCTAATCTGAACTCATTTATTAGGAAAATTAATCCACAATATTTTAACACAGTTGATCATAATGATCCTAACACATCAGCTGAATTCTTTTCAAATAAAATTTATTATGCATTCCAGAAAGCCTTCCCACTAAAAAAAATAAAAATAAAAAACACCATGAAACGCCCCAAATGGATAACTGACGACTTGAAATTTTTAATCAATAAAAAGCATGATCTTTTAAAACTAGCAAATAGAGACCTTATTTTTAAACGCTCCTATAATTATTTTAAAAACATTTTAACTTCTGTTATTAAACAAGCTAAAAACCTATTTTACCAATTGAAACTTAACTCTGTTAAAAAGGACTCAAGAAGAACATGGAATCCCCTTAGCCCTTAGGATATAATATTCTAGCAAAGTCTCGAGTCAGTGGATTCTTAGCTAACCAGACTGCAGGAACTGGTAAAGTGTTCTCAAAGAAATCTTCTATTTTAGCTTCTGTTCTTAGTTCTCAGATAGGTAGGTAATAAAGCATGTCCAAATTCATAATTTTAATGGCGAGGGCTCAAAATAACTGTCACAAACTCACCATTAAAATGGCAAGTTTGGACATGCTTTATTACCTGGCATTTTGGAGAAAAATTTGGTTATTTTTGGACAGACAAATGGAGAGTTTATGAGACATACTATTTTACTTGCATACTTGGGAACTAGGTATAGTAGGAAATTAAGGGTCATTTGCCCAGAATGTTAAAAATTTCCCATATCATATTCTGCAAACTGGTTAGCTAACATTGTATCATTTAGGTCCGTACAATGATTTGAAAGGAAAATTTATGTATATTTGCATTATGAAAAGCAAAAGGGATAATTTAGGCATATTTGCAGTCGCCAGCAGTCCGGCGACCGTTGAGACTATGAAATTAGTCTTCTGAATTATCCGCTGACAATTTTCTAATTAATCCCTATTTTTACATGTAATCATTGGAGAGTATTTTGAAAATTTTTGCCATTTTGGAGAGAAATTTGAAAATATTTGGGGAGTAATTGCCTCACAAATTTAATATCTGGTCATGATTATGCATTCTTTGCATTAGCAGACTGGTGTGTATATATATATACTATATACATGTCACGCACGTTTGAGTGATCTGCCATATCCACCGATTTTGCTGCGCAATCTATTGATCAATAGTTTATAATAATGTTCATTGTCATTGGAAATTTTTCCATTTGGTCAGTAATCTGCTAAGCAAAATTAAGTTATTGATTTAAAACCTTATTAAAATTTAAATTGAAAATCAAAATATTAATTCACTCCCTATGTGTAAGTTACAGTAAGTATAATATAACTACCAGGTAACACTAGTTTGTTTCAAAATTGTTTGCAGAATATGATATCTATTTTGACAAGTCTGCCAATTATGGAACATATTCTTGAATTTCTTTAAAAACAAAATTGAGTTAATTCCTATATCTACATTAGTTTTGGTGCAAACGCTCGAATTAATCCATAAATATCCGACAGTAGAAACTGGTGAAGTGTTCTTCAAGAATTCCTCTGTTTTCCTCTCTGTACAGTGTATCTATTTTACAATATCTGAGAGTCAGGAGATAAGTCACAAAAAATAGTAGTTAGTGTATGCACTAAATAAAATGATTGCTGTGCAAATAGCAGAAGTTTAATTATTAAAATATATCTGTTAAATTGGAATCATTTAAATAAAAGATTAGTTTTACTTTATGCCATTACTCTTAATTCACTGATCTATTCCTTGGTATGTACATATATTTACTAATAATTGTATGAGGTGTCCTGCTGTGATAAAACACTCATCAATAACTGCCATATATGAACATACTCGACATGGAATTGAGTCTCTGCTGCTTTTTCTCTTTTTTTTACCAGTTTTAAATAATTTTCTCTTAAAAAGTCAGAGGAATACTTTAGGAAAACTTCTGCAATATTATATTTTGGTGCTAGTTTGGTATGTGATCTGGGAGGTAGATGAGATCTGATAATGCATTATTTTTATTTTAATATGATAATTTTTCAGTTTGAGTATCTCTGATACAACACAAACAATATAGACGAGATATATCTTTTCTGATGTTGTCACAATGCATTCAAGGTAAAAAAAATTAAGTAAAAATCATTAGTTATATTTTCATATAATAATTGCCTTTTTTTCGTTCTATTCATATTAGTTTAGGAGGATGACGTTTATAGAAGGATATTTTTAAAAATTATTTCCATGCTAAGGCTATGTATATGGTATATAATTGTTGCCGCAGTTCCAATGTATATTGTTTTTTTTTTGTGTCTAATAATTTTAAAAAGTATATAACTGGCTTTATAGAACTCCATAAAGTATTGGAACAGGAGCTAACATGTGTTCCTCTGTTAAATTAATTTAGTTAAAGTTATTTTTCAGTCTAGTAGGGTTGTGACTAGGTTGCTACTAAATTTTGTGATATTCACTATGCTTTAAATGATTCAGTTTTAATATTATTTCTAATAGTTTGAAATCTGTTCCATAGTGTTTTCCCCTAAAATTGCATTCATTAAAAATTTCAGTTTTTAGGATGTTAGAGTTTAAATTTAATGTTTATTTTTAGCCATCAGCGACATTTTTGCCGTCTCTTAGTTCAAACTTTAAACCTTATTTTGCTCCCTACAACTATATAAATTTTCACATTCTTATTATTTTTTGTATTTAATCTAATATCTTCATGGATGTCAAAATAAGCAACAACATTTCTATATATAATAAATTTGAGTGATTTGTCTGCTGATAATTTCCTGAAACTTAGTTATGAAAAGAAGTGCAAAAACTAGAGTTAAAAAAATCTTGTAACAATAATTATTTAAGGAAATTATATATTATACTAGTGTACTTACCCAGTTAAGAATAACGTGTTTCTAATTTTATCACTATCATTATTTGTGTAGTTTAACTATCCAAACTTTGGTCCGTGACCTCAGATTTAATTGAAGCTATTAATTGAATAAGGACGATAATATTATAATTATGCAATAGATACAGACTCATTAAGTACATATATTATATTAGAGAGGTTGCAAATAGTTCTTTATAAACTTACTTTGATTTTATAATCATTTCCAATTCAGTTACAATAATAATAATAATAATAATCTTCTCTTTCACTCATATAAGTGAAAGAGTATTCATGCTTCCTACCTGTTAACATATTTATTCTATTTTCTGAATATTACTAAAAGCGTGACAGACAGACACAGACAAATAAAGATAAGGAAACTATTAATGGGAGGTGATTATGTATCTCGTATGCCATATATCCGTTATATTTGCTAATATATTCTAACCATATTGCATTCCAAACCAGTAAATGACAATCAGATCTCATACCAAACTAGTACCTATATTTTCTATGATTCTTCAATCTGAAAAATTAAATATAAAATTTACTCATTAGTAACTAGTACTTTAGCTTGAAATCATTCAAACTACACTGCAATAAATATTTACACCTATTCCAACTTTTCTTTTTATGATACCACCACTATATGACTGGCACTAAACTCTGACTTCACATACTCATTACATTACAGTTGGATTTTTGTGTCAGTTAGAATCGTAGGATCCATTTATTTCCTTCTTCCATATTTGAGTGCAGTCATGGGTACTTGTGTTTTTTTTGTCACATTTCTTGGTACGTAAGTGACTGCATACCTCTTGTAGCTTTCTGCATCAATGAGTATTGTCATCGGGTGGTAGTGGTGGCTTTGAAGAAGCCACCTTTTTAACTACTTAGATGACCCTTGTCAGTGACATGGCCTATGGTTACAAAGCAGACTTCAATCTCTATACTTAATAATTGTTATTTCAATATTTTTTAAAGTTTTTGTGTTTAGGAAGATTTATGGTTTAATTGGTGTCATAGAATGACAAACTAATATTTTCCTGGCTATTATGAAACTTTTTTAATGGTTATTTCCTAGTTTGGCTTTTCAATGTACTTCCATTTTCTTAGTTTTGATATAGCCATCAAATTTATGAAAATGGTTGCCAATAATTGATATATATTTATATATGATTAACATTTAATAATAGTAAACTGGCAACATCTGCCAATAATCTTGTTAGTTTATTGGCCTACTGTTGAAAGATGCAGTTATAATTACAGGTAATATTTGTGTTGGGTGAACTTTGATTTTATTTATCTAGAAGTGAACAGTTTTAACCAGCTTTAATATTATATCCTTTATATTAAAATTTGTACTTAAAAGAGTTGTGTGTCATCTGAATATGAATTTCTTATATTCATAAAGTCAGAATTTATATTATAAATTATTGTAGCTACTACACTAAATATTTAAAACAATTATTTTTGATGCCCTCATAAATTATAATATATTTTTCCTGAAAAATGCAAATGTTAAAATTTTGGACATATTACTTATATGAAGTCTGACAAGACTGCATTCTGAGCATATGTAGTCATTGTGTTAAAATAACTTGTTAAAATACTACCCTGGAAATATTAGTTACTGATTACTAACTCCATCAAAAATAGATAATTAATCCATCAAAAATAGATAATTAATCCATCAAAATATTGTGCAGTTTTCTTTCAAAGTTAGTTTAATAAATATGTAGCCTATCTTCAAAATTTCCTTAATAGGTCTATAACTAACTGGGTTTTCATCAATCATCCCATATAATTTTTTTGAGAGATTTATCATTTTCGAATTTTGTTTAAAAATTGAATAAAGATCTTTTGAAAAATATTTCAATTATGTAATAAATCATATATCTAGTGAACAATAGCTCATATTTTACGTTTATTTTTAGATTGAATTGCCCCATTGGATTGGTTTCATACCACCAGATGAAACCAATCATGCATCACATAAGGAGACAGAGTGGTCCTCCAGTTATATCTACATTGACTGGATTCACACAGCTCTGCAATAGTGATAACGAGTAAGACAACTAATCTAAACATTAGCATTTAATATTTAAATTTATTGTTTAGAATTTATAAGCTTATTTAGTGAAGTTTTGTGTTTCAACATTCAAAATGCATCACAAGATCACAACCTAATGTACATCAAAATTGAACATCAAAGATTTAAAGGTTGAAATTGCATGACTAGTTCATCAGTCACTATAATTTTCAACTATTGCTCACATGAATAATGATTACCTATCTACATCTTATTAATTAATTATTTATCTATATTTCACTTATATGAATTTTCATTTCCATCAGAAATAGCAGCTAATTAGCATATGAAAGGAATATTTTTTAAATCTTGCTAATGAATATTAGTAATATCAGTCAATCTTAAAAGAATACAATGTTATAAAAACCTCTTTCTAAAGTCTAGACTATGTCAGTTGAAAATATAACATAACTAGAAATTACCACCAATGTAATAATATACACATTCATGTAAAGTAGGGAACAAGTAGATCAGAATATAATATTCGTCTCCTTTGATTTTAATATATAGGTATGAATGTTCGCAATTGATGAAATATATAAAAGATATATTGTCAAATGTATAACGGGATTCAGAGACAACTTTTAGTGTTGTGTTATGTATAACTCGTAATGTGATGTATAATTTTACCTTATCTCAGGCTTAATCAGTCCATTGGCGGAAGAGGTCGGTTTACCAGGGTGGTTCAGGAGGTGGATGGATTCACTAACGTGATAATGATTTCACCCACCCTTGAAAATCATCTGGCTGCATCCCGATTGTCCCACTGTGATGGTACATTCAAGTGTGTTCCACAAGGGGTGCACCAGATGTTTACCATTCATATTCCTGTTGGTGATAAGGTAATACTTGTATATAATAATTAATTTGTTCTCCTTCCGAACATTCTTATGCTCTTCATTATT
The DNA here is from genome assembly GCA_947561585.1 of Caprella mutica. NCBI lineage: Eukaryota > Metazoa > Arthropoda > Malacostraca > Amphipoda > Caprellidae > Caprella > Caprella mutica. Next base: position 66,116 of record CANNZV010001675.1, read on the forward strand.
TTTCAATCAAACACCGATTGATATATTCTTGGCACAATTTTTTTTATCAATGTAGCTAAATGTCATAGGGGTTGTATAAGCTCCTTTTTATAGTCTATTTAATATCAATAGCTAAAACAAATTTATACTGTTTCATATCAAAATTAATATAAAGATGCAGAAAAAAAAGATCTGTTTGTCTAGAAATTAGTTTCAAAATAGTCCTGCAATTATTGATTTTTTTTTTAAATTCTATTATTATCCTGTCACATAACAATGTTGCATAAGATTTATCATAATCTTTGCCTCTTCTACTGATATCTTTGTTGTGACTGATGGTTGGTCACAATGATTTTCGTTTCCTTAGTTTTGAGTTTTTATTTCTGTTTTTGATATAGGATTATCAATAGCTAAATTCATTTAGTGCTCTTAACATTTCTTTTAACCGAACATGGTGAACAACTTTCCACAACTCACAAATAGTTTTTTGGTCAAAATTTGTTAATAGCTATTTAAAGCTACCTACTCGCATCCATGGCTGGGAAAGCATTTATTAAAAATTATTTTTTCTTTCATGGTCTTACATTTTGATCAATTTATCCAATGTGGTTGAAACAATTAAAGCCGTACTTAGAATTGTAGAATAATAGACATAACATAATTTTATAATTGTCATAATTATTGCTGCGACCCGCTAGGAGCGCAGCCTAAGAACACCCTCTGATTGTTGTTGTTGTTGGGGATTTTGCGAGACTAGTCACTACTCCTTCAATAGTCAACCAATTTGATTGAAACAAACTTCATATGATAGCCTGACTTATCCGCTACACTTTCTAGAGAAATAAAATAAAAATAAGAATTTTAAATGTCAAAGTTTTATAAAATATAATCCTATGGACTTGTAATTTTTTCCGATTTTGTCACTAAAATTGCTTATTCTTCTTCAATAATGAATCGATTTGGTTGAAACAAGCTTTAATATGTAGACTGGTGTATTTACTACAATTTCTTGAGAATAGAATTTTGAAAAATTAAATTTTAATGATCAAAAATTAGAATTTTGTAAGTACTTAAAATCTTTTTTGATGGTACCACTAAAATCTCTTCTCCTTCAATAATGATTCGTTTTACTTGAAACAAGATTTAATTGGTAGCCTGATGTATTTGCTACAAATTCTATAGAGTAGAATGATGAAAATTTAATTATTAATACTTTAAATATTTAATTTTATATGGACTTGTTCATTCTTGTTCCTAGATTAGGTAGTGATTTTTTGTGGTTGAGCTAGAGATTAAGGATTGATTAGGAAGTGTGCAGTTCTCTTGATTGGGCGCAACTTTCCCTGGATTGGGCGCAACTTTCCCTGGATTGGGCGCAACTTTCTCTGGATTGGGCGCAACTTTCTCTGGATTGGGCGCAACTTTCTCTGGATTGGTTGCAACATTCTCTGGATTGGGTGCAACTTTCTCTGGATTGGGTGCAACTTTCTCTGGATTGGGCGCAACTTTCTCTGGTTTTGGTGCAACTTTCTCTGGTTTTGGTGCAACTTTCTCTGGTTTTGGTGCAACTTTCTCTGGTTTTGGTGCAACTTTCTCTGGTTTTGGTGCAACTTTCTCTGGTTTTGGTGCAACTTTCTCTGGTTTTGGTGCAACTTTCTCTGGTTTTGGTGCAACTTTCTCTGGTTTTGGTGCAACTTTCTCTGGTTGTGGTGCAACTTTCTCTGGTTTTGGTGCAACTTTCTCTGATTTTGGTGCAACTTTCTCTGGTTTTGGTGCAACTTTCTCTGGTTTTGGTGCAACTTTCTCTGGTTTTGGTGCAACTTTCTCTGGTTTTGGTGCAACTTTCTCTGGTTTTGGTGCAACTTTCTCTGGTTTTGGTGCAACTTTCTCTGGTTTTGGTGCAACTTTCTCTGGTTTTGGTGCAACTTTCTCTGGTTTTGGTGCAACTTTCTCTGGTTTTGGTGCAACTTTCTCTGGTTTTGGTGCAACTTTCTCTGGTTTTGGTGCAACTTTCTCTGGTTTTGGTGCAACTTTCTCTGGTTTTGGTGCAACTTTCTCTGGTTGTGGTGCAACTTTCTCTGGTTTTGGTGCAACTTTCTCTGGTTTTGGTGCAACTTTCTCTGGTTTTGGTGCTATTCTCAGGATGGGTGCAAGAGTGTTATAGCTCTGATTTGATAATTTACTATTGTAAGTTTGCTGCCAAACCTGAGTTGCCAAATATTCGATTGTTTGTATTATTTTTTGAAGACACGTAAATGAATTACCTTATTGGAGCACTACTATTTGTTATTTATTGCTGCTACCCGCTAGGAGCGCAGCCTAAAAACACCCTCTGACTGTTATTGTTTGTGGATTTTGGGAAAATCATTACTTCTTTTTCAATATTGAACAGATTTGATTGAAACAAACTAATTGATAGTAGCTATGGCTTATTCGCTTTAAATATGAAAAATTGCTAAACAAATATTTACGTATAGATTTGTAATTTCATTCGATACGGACACTAAAGTTACTTCTCTTTCTATAAATCTATTTGCTGAAAAATAGCTATAATAGGTAACCCGTGCATTCACTAATATTTTTAGTAAGCAGAATTTTGCTTGTATAATCATCATATAATAGTCAGTGATTAAAATTCTGTGTGAACTTGTTTTTCATTTGCTGGCACATAAAAAAGTTAGTTCTTCATCTTCTATAATGAACTGATTAGATTGAAACAAATTTCTAATGGTAGCTTTACTAGATTTATATGATCACTTGAGAGGGTAGGAAAGTGAATTATGAAATTTTAATTGACTGCGTGATTTTTCTGTGCCCCTGAAAAATTGCCGTAGTCGCAGCTCTCCCTGGGGAGTATCACCTTGGGTGTTATGACTTGTTATTATTATATTATAATATAAAATTAATTAAACAAAATGTGCTTAAATAGCTTATCTTAACTTGAAAATATGCTTGAAATATAGTTAAATTATACTTTATTTCATAATTTATTCTTTAAATTGAATGGAAATTTAAAAAGTGAAGATCATGTTACAGTTGTTATAAAATCATAACGTGCTAAATTTCTTTTTTTCTTGCATGTAGCTCTTCTGTGCTGTATACGTCATCATGACGAAAAGAACAAGGATGGCATATGTGGCGATTTTCAACCATCTGAAAGAGCAGCAGAGGTTCTGCCCAGCGATCATGGTTTGTGATTTTGAGGGAGCTTTGATCGCTGGTGCAAGGCTAGTTTTTGAAGGGATCAAGATTTCGGGCTGCTATTTTCACTATTGCCAGGTGAGTTTCTTTGTACTGCCTTTAAATTGTTCTTATTTTTATCGTGTAAATAGACTCAAATATATTATTTATCAGCTAAAATATATTTTATTTGTTTACTATATTCTAGTTAAATTTAGTTTCAATTTGTATTGTATTGTTTTGTATTTTTCGTTTTCAAGAAAATAATTATTAGTCACATCATCTTAGCTATTAACTACGGCTCCTATATAATCTTACTACATAGTAAAACAGATAATAATACTCCATTAGGCTGTCTACAAGAAGTCGAAATCTCTGAGGCTAGACATGGAATACATGAGGCAGGAAGAACCAGCGTACTCTGTTGTAAAATATGCTCTGTCATTGCCACTTCTGCCAGCTGGTAGAATGGAAGAGGGCCGGAATTGCTTGGAAACGGAGGAAGACAGACCCGCTCTCCAGCAATTCCGGTCGTATATTGACCGATTCTGGCTGAGAAGAGTTGGTGTGAATACCTTCTCAGTTGCAAATCAACCTCTCAGGACGAATAATGGTGTGGAATCGTTCCACAGGGTGGTAAACTCCTCAGTATCTACCAACAGAGATTTCACTCGTTTTATCAGTGAGTACTGAGTAGTAACATCAAACTCCTCAGTTATGAAGTATTGGTTTCCTATGATATTAGTGTCAGAGACACTAATATCATAGAAAACTATTAGTGTCAGAGACACTAATAGTTTTCTATGATTGAAATCATTGAGAAAACTATGGTCGTTGAAGGATAACTAGGAAGAAACCATGACGAATATAATTTATATAATTTAAACATAGAAAATATTTCATAAATCAAGTCCTTCATTACTAGAGTGCTTCATAACTCAAGAGTTTTACTGTATCATCAAATTGGTAGCTACTAGTAAATTTATAAAATTAGAATGCCGCTGCACAGCGATCTAGTCTTTATGGTGATTCTGAATATTATCTGGTTTCCACTCCATATTGTCTATGATAGTAACTACTATAACTTTCTCTATGGGTATGCTTCCTGAAATATGAGTTTTCTAGTACTTATGAAGAATTCATCGGATTCAACTATCATTGAGTTCAATTTGAAAAATGATGATAACTTTATGTTATAGCTAGTGCATATTAGCTACTAGGTAATAATGCATAAGTAATAAAAGCAAAAAGTTCATTAATAAAAATGAGTATATAGGTATTAGTAAATATTTTCAATGAAGATTATTATTACAGAAAACTCCTCGTAGAAGACCAACATCGTATTTGAAAAAAAAAATTTGGTCCCCTAACAGTTATTCCAGTATAAATTTTAGATGAAGTAATAATTAAAATACTATATTTGACATATATCTATCATTCAAGTAATGTACAATAATTATAATCTGCAGTTTTTTAAATAGAATCATTAAACAGAGTTTGTGGCAAGAAAATTGATGTGAAGAATGACAAGAAACGAAACACAGTGAAAAAAGACTATGGCAATATCTCTTAGTGATAGTTTTATTAATAAAATAAATGTAGCTACATATTGTTTCTTAATTCGTTTCTCCTCAATTTTTTTATTGTATTCAAAGTTTAATTTTTATACACATAGAGATTAGAGCTATCGAATTGTAAGTTAACGGTAATTTTGAACTTTTCTTGTACAAAACTACCAAAGTGAGTTTCAAACTAGACCAACCAACTTGGAACGTAACTCTGGTGTACTACGAGGGTTAGTTGTATTATTATTTGAACTATATAATCTGATTTAATTCAGGTAACATATATTGAATTTGATTTAAACTCTGTTTTGTAGCTATCTATTATTAAAATGAATGCTAATTTGTATCATTCGAGAAATTGCACTGTGCAAAACGACCATTTATTACCAAGCGATTAAGAGTTATATTCTATTACCTCTGAATCAAAAGAATAAGAATCGAATCGTTTTTAGGGAATAGTAGCTAACTGTTGTAATATACTCTGTACGCATAATATATACGGTGTGGAGTGTTGAGTAGATTAAAAGGTCCCCTTCAAAACGTATGTTATCATTTTTCTGTAAACCCCATAGAATTTGATGGCACATCTTTGATTTTACAGGCATCCCCCTCCTCCCCTCCCCCCCCCCCCCTCTTTAGTTACCAAATCACGACTCAGTTTAATTACCAAACAGTAACTAAAGCGAGGAAAAGTAACAAGAAATTTATAATTGTCACTCCTTGATTATATAACTCATTTTCTATGAGTTATAATGAAATAATTTTTTTTAGAATTAGAGTACTATATAAGCCTGTTAATAAACAGTGCTTCAGTGTTTGTTTTTTAAAGGTTTTAAAATCCATCCATAGCTAAACTCTCACTCACTATAGGTGAGTAATTAATAGATACTTAGATTTCTATAATTATTGTGTTACATTGAACAAACTGCAGTTTTATGCTCTATGTCTATGAAATATTTTCGGTAGTGGAGTACTAAGTTTCAAGTTATTGGTACGTTCTACATTTTCGGAAACGTCTGAAAAGAAAATAATTATAAATATAATATTTATAACTAGATTGCGTGCACTCGGTAGAGTGCATACCTTCGCCGCCGCTTATATTTGACTTCGACCTCAACCTTTGACCCGTTCGCTACAAATATCTAATAAACTGGATAATGACCAATCGTCCCAACACGTTTCATGCAATTTGGTTGAATACTTTACATTGACCTTTGACTGGGTTGCTCCAAAAATTCTACCAGAAGGTCACTGAATTTTGACCAATAGTCTCGCGAAACTACAGACAATTCGATTTAACGCTTTTTGTGATAGGCGAATAACAAGATAATAAATAAATAAATTTCTGGTATAATATAATCATTCTGCATTATGCGAAGGTAATTATTCTTTAACTCCTATTCGAGTTGGTATCATTAATTGATGTTTTTTTTAGTTAGTTTAGTCTCAGTTTTTTATGTCTACGAACTGTACTAATATCGAGACATGACTCCAAATAAGTACCACTTTTATTAAAGTGAGCTGTACTTGAAGCGAGACTAGCCTGTATATGTTAAAAACAAATTTATAATCAGAACTCTACAAAATCTATTTAACTTCCGACTTACTTATTTTCAGTGTTAAGTAAAAGAATGTACACCATTTGTTTAGATTGTCAACTAGGTATTAGGTATAATAAATCCATTTGATATTCGTATAAAGACATAAAATTGGATAAACGTATAGAAACGTTTAGCTATATAATCCAGGAAATAATTAAAATCTCAAAGAAGGCCGAAAACGAATTATTTGCTTATAAAATTAAAATTTGATATAAAAACAAATAGTGTACAATCTTCTTCAGCCTCAAGTTAGTGATTCGCTCAATTGCTGCACACTGAGTATCAAACCAAATAATAAATATTTACTGAACCGGATTGTATGCAGTTTGCCGAATAATAATTCCAGACCTAAATTCTATAATATTATGTAATGAACTCATTTTTTCCGCGGAGCCTGGAAAGTACCTTTAAGATCTTTTATCAGTCCATACACGATTCAAAATCATGCATATCATTTAATTAATCATTGAGATACTGAATTCTTCATGCATCTTAAATCTAATATAATTTAATAACCTAAGATTAATGAAATTTTCCCCCACTTATCACAGCCAAGTTGAGGAAGGTAGAGCATGCCACCGCTAATGACTTTGTGTGTGCAATGGATGGCCAGCAAATAAGGCGTGGAACCTCGGCTGGTATACTAGCCAATGATCGCCGAATAAAAGAAGCTACGGAGAAGCTTGAGCTGGGCAGGTAGAAAGTTGTTACGTATTATTGGTATAGCTAGCTGTGAAATTTCAATGATATAGTTATCAATATATAATTATTCTATTTCTTAAATATTACAGGTAAAATGTATTCTATTTCCATTTCAGAGTAAGCGCGAGGGAATTTTTGGGAATAGTGTCCCATTATGTCACTATCAATCCCTTGAATTTGAATGATGACGTGGAAGAGCTTGAGCTTCCAGGGATCGTGGATGATTTGGGTAAACTTCATATTTCATTTTATAATGAGTTTAAACTACGAAAATGATATAGCTATCTACTCAGAGCAATAGATCACCAAAGTGAAGTGAGTTGGGTTCCTTTTTAGATTATCGACGAAATATTCCTGTTATTTGTATGGGGAAAAATTAGGTGGTACGGTATTTTATATCATTTCAATCTTATGTATGATCCCGAATATTATAGGTATATGTATATAATAACTAGTTAGTTTCAAATATGATAATATCACAATCATAATTATATTCATTTAAATGAATATAAGATATAATAATACATAATAACTAGTTAGTTTCATATCATGATAATATCACTAGCAGAATTTTTTAATACCTAACTAGGTATATTTTATGAGTTACAAAGGTAAGTTCATCGTACCTAGTTCTCATCTCCAGAAACTATTGATAGGTTCCCCATACCTAGTTAGGTTTCAGAATCCTATCCTAAGATAGAAAGGGTATAAAGTAAATAAAATTACTTCATTTATAAGTTATACTCCCAAAACTGTGAGAACTTTACGTTATTTGGTAATCAATCTTTCAAATTTCTCGCGTAAAAAGATGTTGTACAGATTATCTAGATTACGGATTTGCCTCTTAATTGACGTTATTTCTAATTAAAGTGCTCATAACTTTTTTAAAAATACACATTACAATGAACTTCTTGGTATGAATGCGTTTAAATATCAGGTATCGTAATATCGAATTAACATTTTCCAAGCGTAAGTAAATAATGAGCTGTAATGGATGTTCTACCACCTAATTTTTCTCCCAGTACGAATAACATAGGAATATTTCGTCGATGATTTAAAAAGGAACCCAACTCACCTCACTTTGGTGGTCTATTGATAAGAATGTAAATTTAGATTTATTCAGTTTAGCTATATAGTTTTTCCACTATGTCCTTGATATTTTTTTAGAACTATCATTAGTTTTAATTTAATTTGAAGATTGATTCGTGTACTTAAATTTGGTGACCGGTCAATTGATCCCAAGTCATAATTTGTTTTGTTTTTATAGTATATACTTAGAATACAATAATTTATTACGATCTTTATTTGTATATAAAAATTGGAGTTTACTATTTAAATAATTAGGAAAACTTGTAAACTTAGTTAATTTAAAGTTATTTAACTAATAAATAAAAGTTAATGTAATAACTTTAATATATAGCTAATGAATATATTAGCTAACAGTATTCAAACAGCTAGAACTTACTACCGCAACAAATTAATTATTTTTTTATTTAAAAATAATTTACATTTACAACTAGTCCAGAAAACATATTACAGGTAATAGGAAATATTTACCAACTATTGATTGGTCCATTCGCAAGCTGAAAGTGAATATATATAACTTTCGGTTTAGCTGTTTTCTCCGTAACTATTACAAACATTATGATCATGTGGGTGGGATAAATTGCAAATGATTTTATGGTAAATAATATACTTAAATATTCACCATAAATTGATTGTTGGTCTATCCCACCAAAATGATGATAATAATTTTAATGGTTAGCGAAAAAGCTTAACTGAAAACTCTCGATTAAATTATCAAAAGTTACTCCTCAATTAGTTTCTATACCAGGAGAAATAATTAAAAGATATGCTCCTGATTTATTTGATTAGTCATATGTGCTAGTTTTAATAGATGTGGGGTATACCTGTAAATTTGATTTTACCATTGAATATTTTTTTTTGTCGGAGTATAAATTTGAAAGCATATTTTGTTACTTATATGAATAAAATAAAGCTGTTTTTACTCTTATTACTTGAATAGTTTATTCAAAAAACGGAATCAACTGTAAGGTACATATTAATACTAGCTACTGAAGGGTCGTGCAGCTAAATTGGGACTAACATAATTTATTTTAAATTCGCTATTTTGAAAGGCAAATAATGATTAAATGTAATTTTTACTTGTATTTATTTGTTCGTTATTGTCTACAGAACAAAATCATTCTATGTGACTACCCTTTGCGTCAATAATTTGGGAGATTATCGAGCGAAACCATGAACAACTCCTATTTACATCCTCGGGGTCAAGATTACGAAATGCCCGACTAATGGCGGCCTTCAGAGAGTTGACACTTGGATGTGAATTTACGTTAGACTCTCCCTCAATGACGCCAAACAGCCAATGGTCACAAACATTCAGATCTGGGGAGCTGCTGGGCCAAATATCCTTCGAGACCATCAAAGGAAGATTCTCCTTCAGGAAATCCTGAACTTTCTTTGCTCCATGCGCGGGCGCAGAGTCTTGAACGAGCATCACTTTGAAGGGGTCGTAGTTCCTACGTATCCACGGCATCAAAACATCTGTAAGAATTTTCAAGTACTCCGCTGTGTTGATTTTAAGACCCGCTTCCATGAAATGAGGAGGCATCACCTTACCATAACTTGCGACGGCTGCAAAAAAACTATCACAGAAGCGGGATTTTTGCTCTGCATCACAGGAGGAACTTCTGAACGATCGGAGGACACTGCCCGAGTGTTCTGGTGCTTTGCAACCTCATCAACAACGAACTTTTTCTCGTCAGCAAAAACGCGGACATGTCCTCCTTTGTGTTTCAGATGGTTCAGAAGCTTTGGGCATCTTTCAGCTCTGAGGGCTCTGAAGCGGATAGTTAGGAGGTTACGAACTCTCCTTACGTATGACTTCATACCAAGGTCTTCCTTGACTGCCCTGCTGTTGGTGCTACGACTCACGCTGCGTTTTTGTGCCAGTTTTGACATTGGCTGGTTTGGGTCTGACTTCAACGTCCTTTTCAGCCCAGCAAGGAATGTTTTGGTTCTCTTTCGATCATTGCGGGGACTGTGTCTACTTCTCTGAACCTTACCCTCGGCATCAAAAGCAGCAACAACTCGATAAACAGTCGATTTCGCAAAGCCAGTGCTCTTAATATGTCTGAAACAGAGCTCACGGCGCGTCTCATTTCACATATGGTCGTTCTTCGCGCTAATTCCGCCATATTTAAGCGAAAAATGCTAGATTTTAATCTGAAATATTATAGCAAAGGGCTTAAAGATTGTCTGTAAAAAAAATTTAGTCATAGGTTAACATTTACGGAAGATATGTGCTGTTAAAGTTAGTCCCAATTTAGCACGACCTTGTATATCAAGTAATTAATAATATATTCATATATAATGCTAGGAGTATAAACGGAAAATATGACCGGTAACCAATTGACCTAAAACCCATAAATTTATTGATGTTTCATTTCTTTCTTAAATATAACTTACAAATTTATCCCCCTCTTTATCTTTAATAGACCTTGTGTCACTATTATATATCAACGATAGAATGATCAATTATATTTATGTAGAACAATCACTAATTGTTGTTTAATTAATAGCTAAGTAATTTTTAGATCAATTATTGTATTCAACATTTTTCAGATGGTGAAAGTGATCAGGAGGACACAGAGGAAGAGGGTAAGAATATTTAGTAACCATATCGAGGCAATGTCATTAAATAACTCGCAATCACTTAGAATAGTAAATAAAGTGTCGAAATTGTACCAATTTATGTATTAAGTGTCCTCTTACATATGATTATGATAATAATTGTAATAGTTACGCCGAAAAAGCTTAACTGAAAACTACCGATACAATTATCAAAAGTTACTCCTCAATTAGTTTCTATACCAGGAGAAATAATTAAAAGATATGCTCCTGATTTATTTGATTAGTCATATGTGCTAGTTTTAATAGATGTGGGGTATACCTGTAAATTTGATTTTACCATTGAATATTTTTTTTGCCGGAGTATAAATTTGAAAGCATATTTTGTTACTTATATGAATAAAATAAAGCTGTTTTTACTCTTATTACTTGAATAGTTTATTCAAAAAACGGAATCAACTGTAAGGTACATATTAATACTAGCTACTGAAGGGTCGTGCAGCTAAATTGGGACTAACATAATTTATTTTAAATTCGCTATTTTGAAAGGCAAATAATGATTAAATGTAATTTTTACTTGTATTTATTTGTTCGTTATTGTCTACAGAACAAAATCATTCTATGTGACTACCCTTTGCGTCAATAATTTGGGAGATTATCGAGCGAAACCATGAACAACTCCTATTTACATCCTCGGGGTCAAGATTACGAAATGCCCGACTAATGGCGACCTTCAGAGAGTTGACACTTGGATGTGAATTTACGTTAGACTCTCCCTCAATGACGCCAAACAGCCAATGGTCACAAACATTCAGATCTGGGGAGCTGCTGGGCCAAATATCCTTCGAGACCATCAAAGGAAGATTCTCCTTCAGGAAATCCTGAACTTTCTTTGCTCCATGCGCGGGCGCAGAGTCTTGAACGAGCATCACTTTGAAGGGGTCGTAGTTCCTACGTATCCACGGCATCAAAACATCTGTAAGAATTTTCAAGTACTCCGCTGTGTTGATTTTAAGGCCCGCTTCCATGAAATGAGGAGGCATCACCTTACCATCACTTGCGACGGCTGCAAAAAAAACCATCACAGAAGCGGGATTTTTGCTCTGCATCACAGGAGGAACTTCTGAACGATCGGAGGACGCTACCCGAGTGTTCTGGTGCTTTGCAACCTCATCAACAACGAACTTTTTCTCGTCAGCAAAAACGCGGACATGTCCTCCTTTGTGTTTCAGATGGTTCAGAAGCTTTGGGCATCTTTCAGCTCTGAGGGCTCTGAAGCGGATAGTTAGGAGGTTACGGACTCTCCTTACGTATGACTTCATACCAAGGTCTTCCTTGACTGCCCTGCTGATGGTGCTACGACTCACGCTGCGTTTTTGTGCCAGTTTTGACATTGGCTGGTTTGGGTCTGACTTCAACGTCCTTTTCAGCCCAGCAAGGAATGTTTTGGTTCTCTTTCGATCATTGCGGGGACTGTGTCTACTTCTCTGAACTTTACCCTCGGCATCAAAAGCAGCAACAACTCGATAAACAGTCGATTTCGCAAAGCCAGTGCTCTTAATATGTCTGAAACAGAGCTCACGGCGCGTCTCATTTCACATATGGTCGTTCTTCGCGCTAATTCCGCCATATTTAAGCGAAAAATGCTAGATTTTAATCTGAAATATTATAGCAAAGGGCTTAAAGATTGTCTGTAAAAAAAATTTAGTCATAGGTTAACATTTACGGAAGATATGTGCTGTTAAAGTTAGTCCCAATTTAGCACGACCTTGTATATCAAGTAATTAATAATATATTCATATATAATGCTAGGAGTATAAACGGAAAATATGACCGGTAACCAATTGACCTAAAACCCATAAATTTATTGATGTTTCATTTCTTTCTTAAATATAACTTACAAATTTATCCCCCTCTTTATCTTTAATAGACCTTGTGTCACTATTATATATCAACGATAGAATGATCAATTATATTTATGTAGAACAATCACTAATTGTTGTTTAATTAATAGCTAAGTAATTTTTAGATCAATTATTGTATTCAACTTTTTTCAGATGGTGAAAGTGATCAGGAGGACACAGAGGAAGAGGGTAAGAATATTTAGCAACCATATCGAGGCAATGTCATTAAATAACTCGCAATCACTTAGAATAGTAAATAAAGTGTCGAAATTGTACCAATTTATGTATTAAGTGTCCTCTTACATATGATTATGATAACAGTTGTAATAGTTACGGCAAAAAAGCTTAACTGAAAACTACCGATACAATTATCAAAAGTTACTCCTCAATTAGTTTCTATACCAGGAGAAATAATTAAGAGACATGCTCCTGATTTATTTGATTAGTCATATGGGCTAGTTTTAATAAGTGTGGGGTATGCCTGTACATTTGATTTCACCATTGAATATTTTTTGTTGCCGTAGCTAGTATAAATTTGAAAGCATATTTTGTTTGTTACTTATATGAATAAAAAAGATTTAATATCTTGTTAGCTGTTTTTACTCTTATTACTTAAGGGGACAGTCCAAGCCATTTTCTGATTTTTGATCCAATTATTTTTGTTTCGCTAAAGTGTTCATGGTGTTCTTACACTCAGATAGGTGAAATATTACATAGCTAACTATCTCCCGAGACAGTGGAGGGGGTTTGAAGAGAGGGGTTAGGGAGTAGAAATCAATAAATTAGTGGTTTTTGGTTGTTCGTTCTCATTCTTGTTTCTGTGTTGAACTTTACCACAGTGAGTCAGGTGGCTCCTGATGACACCACCCCCACCTTCGAGTGGACAATACCGGGCTTGCCTGGCCTGAGGGGATTCAGTAGCAAACACAAAAACATTATTTGTTGGTATTTTTATGTTGTTTTGTTATTTTTCCATTATTATTGCTGTCCTGAATAATTGCAAATGTTGTACATTTCGTATTCATTTTTGATATTTTTCAAAAAGTTACGGCATTTCGGTTTTGTACATTCGATGATCCTATGAATTCTCCACAATATGTAGCAAATATAAGTTTGTTACATAAGTTTATGTAACAAAAACAAAACTAAATTCACTTTTATATATGTGTACAAAGTTTCACAACCGTAGCTTCAATAATAAACAAGTTTTTACAAACATGGGACGTTCCCCTTAAATGATTAATTCAAAAAACGGAATCAACTGTAAGGTACATATTAATACTAGCTACTATATCAAGTAATTAACATATAATAAATGGATGCTAGGAGTATAAACGGAAAATATGACCGGTAACCAATTGACCTAAAACCCATAAATTTATTGATGTTTCATTTCTTTCTTAAATATAACTTACAAATTTATCCCCCTCTTTATCTTTAATAGACCTTGTGTCACTATTATATATCAACGATAGAATGATCAATTATATTTATGTAGAACAATCTCTAATTGTTGTTTAATTAATAGCTAAGTAATTTTTAGATCAATCATTGTATTCAACATTTTTCAGATGGTGAAGGTGATCAGGAGGACACAGAGGAAGAGGGTAAGAATATTTAGCAACCATATCGAGGCAATGTCATTAAATAACTCGCAATCATTTAGAATAGTAAATAAAGTGTCGAAATTGTACCAATTTATGTATTAAAAGTGTCCTCTTAGATATGAATGATTATATGAAACTTAAGAAAACCATACATTGATTGTAAGTTTTCGAGTTAGATATAAAGTTATTAACTTTTTAGAATTGTAATGGTAAAAAATCTTATTTTGAAATAAACAACCACCCGGAAACCGGTATATACCAGCCCTCTGTATGGTTTAGATTTGGTTAGTCATAAATTTGGATCATTTATTTATATTTTGCATAGTACTGAGTAACTTGCATTATTTAAACTGTGTCCATCGATTTATTGCGATGGACTATTTAAACTTTAATCGTACAGTAGTGAAACTTTGGTGACTGGAAGATTGTTTTTTGGTTAGTATCTTGCTGAAATATTTTTTGATTCCGTGAGGAATTTGGAAAGTAGTAAACGTTTCTGTATTTTGAAGGCATTTTTACTGTCAATCGCTTTATTGCAGCTCTGTGAAAAGGCCGAAAAATAGACTCGACTTCAAACTAGAAGGTAAAACTTTGTTGCAGGTCCTGCAGAAGGGAGGACTCTTCTATATTTAGCTTTATAACTTGAAAGGGAAAAGAGAATAATAGTTTCTTTTGTGGAAAATCCCCACACAAACCCAAGGAGAGATGAGGGTACGAGAAAAAGAGTTTTCCCTCGAAATATGCTAAAAATACGCAGGCGGTCATAAGGTAGCCAAATGACGCTAGTGCCTCCATTTTTGACAAGGCTGTCATTTGTCTTACGTCCAAACAGTCCCGATGTAATGTCTCAAATGAAACGGTCAGAAATGCTCAATGGGGCTTAAGACCAGAGAACATGGCAATCAAGTCATAAGAGTCTCACTTGATGCCCAGAGATGTGATGAAAGAAGTTGTAACCCTTCAAGCATGAGATTGTTCGTAGTAATGCATGAAAATCATATACCAACGAGATAACTGCAAATTATTGGGCTAAAGAAACAAGTACTCATCTAAAGTGTCAATGTAGGATTGTATTGTTAGGTGCACACCCTCTGTTACTCGGAAATGGCCTATTAACGTTTCAACAATGATGCCCGCTTAAGACATAAAGCCACAGAATCCTTGTTGAGAACGAAACCAGTTTGGATAAACAGCTTCAGTAGGAACCAAACTTTAACCCATCCATCTAGACAATCTCTTGCCTCATCTGTTAAAATAACAAGTAGGAAGTTTGTTTTCATGTAATTCTGTGTACATTTAATGCCTTTTTTCCTATGGGTCTTCTCCATAGGTGGTCTAGAAATGGGCTCCACGTTCCTTGTCGTCTCATTTAAGACACTGTTTGGAGGTAAGACCAATGACAGCCTTGTCAAAATGGAGGCACTAGTGTCATTTGGCTGCCTTATAACCGCCTGCTTATTTTTCGCATATTTCGAGGGGAAATTCTCTTTCTCGTACCCTCATCTCTCTTTGGGTTGGTGTCGGGATTTTCCACAAAAGAAACTATGGTTCTCTTATCCCTCCCAAATTCGTAAGCTAAATATAGAAGTCATCCTTTCTGCAGGACCTGATACAATTTTTACCCTCTCGGTA
This sequence comes from Caprella mutica, assembly GCA_947561585.1. Classification (NCBI taxonomy): domain Eukaryota; kingdom Metazoa; phylum Arthropoda; class Malacostraca; order Amphipoda; family Caprellidae; genus Caprella; species Caprella mutica. Next base: position 81,937 of record CANNZV010001675.1, read on the forward strand.
GAAGTTAATCGCCCATTTTTTTCCCTATTCACAGAGCTGCAATTAAGCGACTGACAGTTTAAATGCCTTCAAAATACATAAACGTTCATAACTTTTCAAATTTCTCATGGATTCGAAAAATATTTCAACAACATACTAATATAGAAGCAAATTCTAGCAATCTTACAGTGTCCCAAGTTTCACTACTGTACGATTAATATTATTAAAATTATTCACAAAATAGTGATATGCAATAAAGCGATTGACACAGTTTAGATTATGTTTTCTGTTTCTATTGTTATCATTATTTAACCGTTACTTCCAGTTTTAGAGAGTAGAGCTAGTGTTAGGCTCTCCAACTACGAGGCTTTAGATTTTCCTTGGAACAACATTGGCCCGAGAATCATTGCTACCTGGGTTGTGTTAGGTAAACTCGTGGTCACCATTTGTTACTGATAGGTGGTAGGTGACTTAGATCATGGAGCCAATTATCTTTTTGACAGCTCTTTCAAGTCATTTGTATTGGATTTTTTGTTGTCAGCTATACAGCCTTTGGTTCCGAAACAAACGTTAAACTTCTAATTATTGTCATGTCTAAATAGATATTCTCAGAAATTTGCAAAGGTAGGTTGTGAAGAAAACCAATTGCCTCAATATCAATCCATTTAACCACGAATAAACACGTAATCTAAAGAGATAAAATTAATCTCATTACATTCAAGAATACAAAAACAATACTACAAAATCACTAACATTTAGAGAAAAGATAAATGCCTCCATGAAAATGTGGGATTTTAATGGTAATAGAGCCTAACAAACAGAAAATATATAGAAATCGCCCACTTCTTAACACAATTAATAACATTTAAACATATAAAGATAAATATGCACAAAAAATACTCAGTAATTTTGATGTTTTTAAAGATTGGAACGTGTGTGTGATGGTTTTGTAAGTTCAAAATGATCTAAACAGACGGGTATTTATATGTAGTAATGTCATCAAAGAGTGGTGAAATGATTTAAGAGATGCGTGTCACTGGAAGAGAGGAAAATAGCCTAATGGAGCATACAGAACAGAACGTCAAAGTTAGAAAGTAATACATTTAGGAAATAATAGAAAAACAAATAAACAGACTTGACAATTATAATAAAGATATGCTCTTCAACTATTAAGCCTCAGATTTTCGTTTTGTTTAGTCTCGTTCGCTTCATTTATAATCACCTCTTCATTTTCCTCTACCATCTATGAGTGCAGGCACCGGTGCCTGTGCCCCTTTTAGTCACATTCTATGATGAGTGAACGCTTTCACTGAGTAGCTATTTTGCATACATGAGCTTTGTCAACGACAGATGGTAGTTGATTTTTATAATGGAACCAATTTACTTTCGGATATCTTCTTCTAGTCCTTTGTATTAAATTTCTTACTGTTATGTATGTTGGTTATGCCTCTTTATGTAAGTGTGCTAGGGAAACACTAGCCGGTTGTGCACTGCACTGGAAGGGACAATGAAACTCCTCGCTCATTGGGAATCAGCTACATACTGAATATATTGAGAGCAAATTGCACTGCATGATTACATCATACGTACATGAAATGGAGGTACACACAAACAATTAATCAAAGTATTTAAGCATATATGACACTTACTAAGGTCAAAACATATGGCCTTTTGTCTACTAACACCCTACTAAAAAAAATTAATTGTTTACCGGAGTGGGATATACCTAGAACCAAGAACCATTTATATTATTCCCAAGTGTCCTCGTAAACATCGGAAGGTAATTTATCTAGTTTGCTACAGGTTTTTTTTTAAATGTGTCCTATATCACATTCCCCCGTGCTACCTTATGAATTGCATTCACGGAGTAGCTTTTCTGCATCCATGAGCATTGGCACCGACGGTGGTAAGTGACTTTGTTCATGGAGCCACTTTCCTCTATGACTGGTTCTTCCAGTCCCTTGTATTTCATTTCCTTTTGACGTCAGCGATATGGCCTTTGGTTCCGAAGCAGACGTTAAACCCCTACTAAAATAAATACCCTATGCATTATTGGTTCCCGGAAAGAAGCCCACAAGAAAAAAACCCACAGGAAAAATGCTCACGTGTATAAAAGCCCACAAGAAAAAAGCCCTTAACAAACTAATATTCATAATTAGAGCTAGGACATTGGAGCACTTAAAAAAGAGCAGTAGTGGCGGTTAAAATGTGCACTAGTAGCGCTATAAATGTGCAGTAGGAGCGGTAGAAAAGAGCATTTGGAGCACTTATTCGAGCATTCGGGACAGTTATCGGAGCATTTAGAACACTTATCAGAGGTTTTCGTACACCGAAATAAAACTTCAGTTACTTATATTAGTAATAATTATAATGTGGATTCGTTTTGAAAAGCTTTTGGACGAATGAAACGCAAGAAATATTTTTAATTTATCCAAAATTAATTTATTTGAATAAATCATAATGTAAATATACCTGGTTCCAAAGCATTGTGCAATACTAGAAAAAAGATATAACAAAAAGAACAATAGACATTGAAACCAAAATAAATGTATATAGTATAACAATTTGAGTCTATATATTATATACTAACTTGAGTCTAAAAATATAACAGAAAATTGTAGCATCAAATGTTACTGAAGTTTGATAGGAATGATAATTTTAACCCATATTGCAAGAAGAAACCATTATCTTCTTTAAAACATAATCTCCTATCCGAAAGTAAATTTTTCAATACAGAGAATATTTCTACTCCTGCGGAAGTAACAGGAGGATTGGTAAAGCAGGCAACATCGTCGGGTGTCAATCAGGGAAAGGTTTCTTCACTTTTGCCCTGTAAAACATTTCTGAATTTTTTCAATTCTATCATCCCAGTATTAGAAGAAATCACCTTTTGGCACTTCAATGAGACGGCAGCTCCTTTGTCTCCTGGAACATTGCTAATATTCTCCATTGTTTCTCCAAAAATTGTCAATGCATCACACATGGGAATGTGTCGTTTTCCTAGTGCTATTACTGCCTGTGGTAAGCACTGGAAGTGGTTTGAAATATATGTTAGTTGGCAAAATGAGTCAGGATTTTACATCAATTCCTGCGCTATTCCAATTGATGAAGCATCTTCCGAGTCCAGTTTATCACATATCTCCTTCACTGTTTGAAAATGTGATGCATAGTACAATGCTGCCTGCAACCATGTGCCCCACCTAGTAAGAATTGGTGCGGGAGGTAAGCATAAAATGGGTGCATTCTCTTTGAAAATTTTAATCCTAAAAGGTGACTTCAAGAACACCTTCTTCACATTAGAAATTAGTGAATCGACCATAGTAAATTATTTCCTGATTTCTTCAGCAACACGATGCAATGCGTGCGCTAAACAAGTCACATGCGTCATCTTAGGAAACAGAATTTTAAGGCTTTGGGAGCCTTTTTCTTATAGGCGCTGCATCAGTAACTAATAGGAGCACTTAATCATATTTTATCCTTTCGGGCCAGAGTATCCCCAATGATCAATTTACAAGCTGTGACATTGTTGAACCATTGGTAGCTGAGAGAGTCTCACATGTAAATAAATAAGTCTTACTCGCTTCTCCACTGTTTATGCTACCAACAATTACATTAACGATTTGTCGACCGGTAGGATCGACAGTCTCATCAACCGAAATCCATTTTTTTGTCGGAAATGGCATTCCGTATTTTCGCAAGTTTCGAATTGTAGTTCTTACTCGCTTCTCCACTGTTTATGCTACCAACAATTACATTAACGATTTGTCGACCGGTAGGATCGACAGTCTCATCAACCGAAACCCATTTTTTTGTCGGAAATGGCATTCCGTATTTTCGCAAGTTTCGAATTGTAGTTCTTGTCAACATAATATTTTCTCAAGGTTGATTCGCATGGTACATCAAGCTTTGTATATTTCTTCAGAAATGACCTAAGGCTATCATTTTACACTTCAAATAAAGGTATTCCTGCATCAATGAAAGCATTGCAGAGATCGGCAGAGAATGAAGAAGAATCACCAAAAGTTGAGGACGAAGTTAAAGGTCTATCATCCGATGATGCTCGTTTCTTTTTATGACCTAGTGATGCTAAGTGTCTGGTAACAGAATATCTTTTATCTGCAGCAATATTTTTTAAGCCAAAATTTGCAGTAAAGCGAGTCAGCATTTATCGAAAATATGTCATTTCCAAATTCATCTATATATTGCTGTATTTTGGCACTAGGAGACTTCGCTATTTTTGGCATTATGCACGAACTATATAATATTTCAAATAAACAATACCTTAAATTAAATGCAATTTTATTAGGATAGATATTGAAATATAAATTTACTGTACAGTTTCAAGATACCGTAGTCAAAAACTTGGTTGGGTAGATTATACAGATAAGACAAGGTATCAGGAAGCAATATAAAATATACATATTTACTATAAAAGAAAACAGTTACTGCATGATGCTATTTTTTCAAAATTACTGTTTTCTAATTTTGCATTAGTTTAAAATTATACAAATTTGTCATAGTGTACTCGCACAAACTATAAAATATTATAACAATTACAAAAGTTTTTTCTTGGAAATATTAAATTGGTTAAGTGTCAAAAAATCTTATACACACTTCAGAGCGGATAAAAGCGGATGCACTTTCCACTGACTATAGCTATAGGTACTAGTACCCAATCACATACCCGGCTATTTTAATGAAGAAGATTCTCAATTAATGTCAAATTCGTATTTTAATCCATTAACAGTATTTGTGAATATACATATTAATTATTGGTAAAATGAAGGACGGGAAAATAAATATATAATTATTAATAAAGCTACCTACAGTACAGTTGCTCACCCAGAAAAGGCAACAGTTATTTAATAATGCTCCAACTTTGTGTGCAGTAGGTGTCAATCAAAGTACTATGGAGCATTTTAGGGCATTTTGTAGCGTTTGGAACAATATGGAGCATTAAGAGCGCTAGTAGCATTTTACGAATAAATTCCCCAATGTCCGAGCCTTATTCATAATACCGAAAAACATGAAGGTGTTTTGAATAAGGGCATAAGTTAACGAAAAATATTCGAAAATACACTTGTTTTTAATTTATTTTTGTATAGGGTTTAACGTCACGACTGTATCGCCGACGTCAAAAATGAATTAAAGAAAAAGGACTGAAAGAAGCAGTCAGAAAGAAAAGTGGCTCCATGAACAAAGTCACTTACCACCGTCTGTGACAAAGCTAATGATTGTAAAAAAACAACTTCGTTAATGCAGTCGCTTATCAAGGAATGTGACGAAAAGGAACACAAGCACCGTTGGTTGCACTCACGGATGGAAGGGGTGATAGTGAATGAAGCTTGCGACCCTACCTAACACAAAAATCCTAGTAGTTGAAGAGCATAACCTTAGAGCTATTCTAAAACTGCAAGAAGCGTTAAAAAATAAAATATGGTAAATATGAAAAAAGACAATATACACACATATTACATAATCCAAATTACAACAGGTCGGAACCCAAAGGACCCTATCCCCCTTTCTCTTTCATTCATTTCAGAGAGCTTCAGGATAGAGTCCCTGAGGACGAAATAGAATTGAAATGGTAAAATGAAAATCACGGATAATTTTCAAATTTATATATTATAAAATTCATTTTAAACAAGTATCCAATTAATCTTAGCAATAATGGCTTTTCAAAATGAGACAAAAGGCATAAGACTTAGAAAACTAATTGAATATCCGTGCCTTTGTAAACTTAAATCCTTATTTAAAAAACCTTTGCGTTTTTCTGTATTTCAAATACTAGTTAGTTGTTGGTTTTTTTCCTCTTTTTTTTATACATGTGAGGTTTTTTCCTTGTGGGCTTCTTTCCGGTCACCGAATTATGCTTTCCTTATGTATATCATTTGTATATCATTTAGCATGCGGCTTTACTTATGTAATTTTTTTTCAGATATTGTTAGAGAAGAAGAAGCTGATCTTCCTGACATTGCAATGGACATTGATGACACAAGTGAGGAATTATTTATTAAGTTAGAATCAGGTCACTGTTTTGGCTTAATTTAGATACTGTTCACTGATCTGGCGGTTTTCACTTATCTTCTGAATGCTGCTGTGGCTGTTTTGTATGTTTTCTAGAATTGTATATTATTAATTTTTTATTTAGTAGCTAAGTGTATTTTTCATTTTACGTCTGGTCATTGTACAACTTTGATTTCAGTAATGAGCTGATTTGTGTTTAGCTTGAGTTATTTAGGGTATTAGGATGGGCCAAAAAATAGTTTTTTGGATATTACTTATGGAATAGTGATATGAGGTTGATATTACAAGTAAAAGTACGTGTACTGAAATTTGAGTGAATTCTGACTTGATTAACAGTTGCCCCCAAGCGATTCAATTATCAGAAAAGCAACGTTTTTGGTGATATTTACCACATTTTTGCCAAAAACTAATAATTTCTGATTTATTAGCATTTAGAATAGGAAGATAGCTTGAGAAGAGGTTATTTTGGTGTTTGTGCCGGAAAATCAGATCGGAACGACAATATTTACAGTTCCCACACCCCTCCAAATTGTTCGAATTTTGGCTGTAGTCAGTGCAGTGCTACACACTGACGGAAGTCTGGTGCTCAATGGAGAGCAAAATAAGGAGAATTGTATGCAAAAAATTGAGGAAAAACATTCATTATTGATTGATAAACCAATAATTCAATATTTGGAACACTTCGTAACTGTAAAAAGTTGACAAGCGAATTGCATGGGTTATTCCATTTGCTGAAATCCGAGTAAATTCGAAATTTTTGCTATACAAAAATATTGATAAATATTTTTGTAAAATGAAATTATTACAATTCCCAGTTATTTTGAGAAATAAATTACTTTTATCTTATCACAATAACAGCATGATTGCTATAGACGCCAAATTTAAGAGAAATATTGTAATAGTAATATATATATTAGGTACAACAAAAGGGGCTCGGGGCAACTCAAAAGTATCAAAATTTAATCTGCAATTTTCATGTTGTGTTTTTTTCATAACGAACCCACTAATTTAGCCTATTCCACAGAAAAAAACAAAATCGAATATATCAGAATTAATGGGAAAATATCATTTTGTATAAAATTTCAAATGTTTTGGTGCAACTCAAAAATATCCAGAAATGGCCTGTAAATTGACATGCAATGTTCTTTTATAACGTATCAACTTATTATAACTATTCCATATGAAGATTCTGAAGTTTGTCCGAAACCCCTATTTTTTGGCCCACCCTAATGGTTAATGCTTTTCGAAGTTTAGTTGTGAAAAAATGGGCATGATAACTAGGTTATAGTTGAACTTTTTTCCAGTTTGCCTTCTTGAAATTCTATCATGGTTAGGGATTTCTTGGTTTTTTGGGTTGGTGCAATTTAGATAAGCAGATATTTAATTCTATGCGACTGTAATTACCTGAAGAGGTTAGGTTAGGTATTTAGATGCTTCCTTGTTCATCAACGAGAAAAGGTAGGTAGTTGGTTAATTATCAGATTGGTACTTAAAATAAATATTTTTTAATCATTTATAGCAATAGAATAATAAAAATTTTATAAAAAAATTTAGATATGAATAAAAAATTTTAATGACTAACATAACTGATACAAATATAGGCCAATTCTTTTCACTATATTATCAGAGGTTATTTGAACTCAACGTTGAAGTTATTTTTAGTTTCAATCTTTCGAATAGAAAGATATCTCTATTCATCATCAGGAGAAAGGTGGAAAACCTCGACCTGACAATGAATTTTATGACCAATAAATGTTTGTTGGATACCGTCTTTCTATTTCAGCTATCTATCCTATAGTATAGTTTATTAATATGAATTTGATCTTAAATATTAAACTACTACACAAAAAAATATATATTTTTTTGTTCCTACCTGTCTTATAGCTATTGCTGACTACAGTAATTTTCAAGAATAATTCTTCTTTCCATGTATCTGTAACATATCAAATTTTTCTAACGCAAGTGTAAAGAGCTCCGTTAAAATTAATGGCATTTAAACGATTTACCATGAGCAGTATTTCTAACGTGGCGTTGAGAAACGCAAGTGTGAAGCGGGCCTAAGGGTACGGTTACGGTCTGTTTTTTGTGAGGTGTTCCGGTTTGTGAGGAAGTGCAGTGGGTGGTCAGGGTGTTGTGTCTTTTGTCTGTTTTGTGATGCGTGTAGTTATTGGTGTTGTTTGAGAGGGAGGGTTTGTGTTTCGTCGTGGAGATGTATGTTTGTGTCTCGTGTGCAACCTGTGGCTATCCTAAGTGCCGTGTTTTGTTACTTTTATGTAATTGGATATGAATTTGATGCCTGTGTATGTGGAATGTTAGTGTTGTGAATTTTGTGAATTAGTTTGTGTATGTTGCCGTGTCAGTGGCATTGGACATGTCCAATGCCACTGACACGGTTCTGTCTGGTGGTTGTTTCTTGTTGAAACCTTGTGTGATGATGTTGTTTATGATGTGTAGTGCTGTTGTTGTGGAGTGTTTGGTTTTGAAGCCGTGTTGATGTGTTTGTGTAGTGATGTTAGGCGTTATGTACCTGTTGAGTAGGATTTTTTCTATTGTTTTGGCTAATGGTGAGAGTAGTGAGATTGGTCAGTAGGAAGTGCCTGTGTTTTGTCTTTGTTGGGTTTGAGAATTGGTGTGATTTTGGCGGTCTTCCATATGTGTGGTATGTTGTTTGTGTTGAGTACAATGTTGTATATGGTTGTTAGGTATGTTATGGCGTGTGTATCTAGATGTTTCAAGTGTTTTATCTTTTTATGTTAATGTTGTCAGGACCTGTTGAGTTGTTGTTTTTGGAGCCTTTGATGGCTTTATTAACTGTGTTTCTGTGATGGTGATGGGTGTGCTTGTGAGGTGTTCAGTGTGCTTGTCTATTTGTGTTGTGTGTTTTGTGAATTGTTCTGCTTTTTGTTTGTTGTTTGTGGCTGTGGTGTCTTTCAATTGAATTGTGTTGTTTGGTGCCTGTTGTGTTTTTTTGTTTGTGAGCCCTGCTATGGTTTTCCAGAGAATGTGAGGGTTTGTTTTGTGATCCCACTGATCGTCAAGGAGGTCTTTCCATAGTTGTTCTTTGTGTTTTTGTGTCAATGTTGTCGTTAAGTTCTTTTAGTGAGTGATCAGTGGAATTATGTGTTCGTATGTTGTTTTTGTGTGTTATGTCATCTCTAGTGTCTTGTGGTAGTAGTTTGTGTTTGTTGTGTATTTTGCCCTTGGGTATGTTTCTTTTGTCTGCGCTGAGTATATCGTTTGTGAGTATTGTGTTTGCTTTGTGTATGTATGTGGGTGTCTCAGTGTTTAGTAGGGTGTCTTCTATTTCTTGTGTGAATTGTGTCCATTCCGCTTTGTGGTAGTTGGTGTATGTTCTTTTGTTCTGGTTTAGTCTGTAGTTTGTTTTTGTGTTGTATGTGATGGTATTGGTCATAAAATTCATTGTCAGGTCTAGGTTTTCCACCTTTCTCCTGATGATGAATTGAAATCTTTCTATTCGAAAGCTTGAAACCAAAAATACCTTCAACGTTGCTTTAAATAACCTCTGATAATATGGATTTCCCGTTGAGTATGAATTTTTTCAATCATTCTTTTACTATCTGCCGATACCGATGCCAATACTTTGTATGGGCCCATCCTTAGTAATTGGTATTGTATTGTACTGTACTGTACTGTATATGGTTTCCGCCCCTAATATCATCAAAAAAGGTTTTTATCTTGGATTGGTAGTTGTTATTGGAGTTTGCGGTCTTTATTTGTGAGAATAATTTCACTTGTATTTTCGGATATTTAAGAAGTGCTTTCAATCCAGAGGTTAACTTTGATAACTGAAAAAGAGGCTGGGCGAGAAAAAGTGGTTCTTTTGCTGGTGTTGTAGCGAACAATTTGTATACTGTTATATAATTTTCCCCTATTTTCCAAACTGGTTAGAGTATGTGTGGGAGGAGTGGAGTCATTTCCATCTTGGCTGGTGTAAGTGTTGTAATGATTGGTTTCTTGTGTTGAGTTCTGAAACTTCTGACTACTCTCATTCTGAGTGAATTAATTAGAGAAAGAGACACCCCTTCCACTGGGGAAAGGATGTTTAGAGTAAATCACTTAACTATAGCGAAAACGAAACTGGACAATAATTAAAAACTCAACTCTGACTAAACTTTATGAGTAGTCTTTTCTTTATTTAATTTGTGTAAAATAGGGTAAGTAAAGAAATTAACAATAGATTTTAATAAACTTTGATTTAGATCGAATAAACCTCATAATCCTCCCCGAGAGGAAAGAACTTACCATACTAAATCTGCGACGTACAATTAGAACCCGAATTTATGGCATCTAATTACAAGAAAGTGTTTTATTGGATTTTTTGTATGTTAGCTATTCTGAATGAAAAGTGCAGTTCAAATAAATTCTTCTTCCACAGACTCTCTTGACAGCGTCATGACAAACACGTCATTGATGACAAGACTAGCTAGGAATAGAGGTACGCATAAACTCGTAATTATCAAACAATAACAATTCATATTTGTACTGGGTCTTATTTTTAATATTTATAGCTTCATACAATCAATTTCGAATACAGCCAATGTTAATTTCAGCCCGGTAATTGACAGTTCAAATCGATACCTACTGATTAATTTCATTAATTTCAATTTACAGACTAATTTCTAAATTATAGAAAGATTAAAGATATCTTTATTCTTAACTTCCTACAGTGTAGCTATTATGACCAGCTCTTCTCTCCTTTTCAGCCACCGCCTCCACCAATGGAGCCTCCTCTTCTGGCGCCTCCGCTTCTAGTGCTTCTACCTCTGGCGCCTCCGCTTCTAGTGCTTCTACTTCTGGCTCCTCCGCTTCTAGTGCTTCTACCTCTGGCGCCTCCGCTTCTAGTGCTTCTACCTCAGGCGCCTCCGCTTCTAGTGCTTCTAACTCTGGCGCCTCCGCTTCTAGTGCGTCTACCTCTGGCGCCTCCGCTTCTAGTGCTTCTACCTCAGGCGCCTCCGCTTCTAGTGTTTCTAACTCTGGCGCCTCCGCTTCTAGTGCTTCTACCTCAGGCGCCTCCGCTTCTAGTGCTTCTACCTCTGGCGCCTCCGCTTCTAGTGCTTCTAACTTTGGCGCCTCTACCTCTGGTACCCAAATCTCTACTCCCACTACTGAAGTGATACCAGGAGCCTGCTGCATCTGCATGATGGCAAGGGCAACTCACTTCTTTTGGCCTTGCAGGCATATGTGTATATGCTCAAGGTGCTCGTCTGAATATAAAGGGAGGAGAATTAAAATTTGTCCTGTATGTAGAGGACCATACAGAAAAATAAGAAATATAATTTTTAGCACCTAGATAAGCTCTGCTGAGTGAGTGAAGTGTAGTGTAGAGAGGTGTAGAGTGTAGTAGCTACATTGTAGTCAGGGTTGGCAAGGATTCGGGTTTAGTTATCTTTTTACTAGCTAATCAATACTGTCAGTTTTATTGGCCAGTTTTATTTTATTTTATTTCTATAGTTAGCTACTTAATCTTGTCATTATGTCATATGGTAAATTACGAATTTTTGGTCAGTTTCATATCTTCAGTCATATAGGAAAAAATATATTACAATTGTTATTTAATTATTATTTTAGTTGGAGGTAATGATGGATACCAACTAAAATAAAAATTAAATAACAATTGTAATATCGTTTTTTCTTATATGGCCAAAGATATGAAACTGACCGATAATTCGTAATTTACCCTAGTAGTTTTGGTATGCATTTTTTTTAATTGAAAGAAATCAAGATGGATATCCTGCATGCATTTTGAGTTTTGATTTCCATTCGTAGTTCTTACCCTTTAATTCAGTTGTTCATACCCTTAAGTTTTATACTCTCCAGAACCTGAGTATCTAAGCTATTTAAAATTGATGACAGATATTTCATGGTTCATATATATTAGCTAGCACTGTCTCCAAATAATCTATCATATTTAATATTTTTATTATATTTATTTGATTTAAATTTTACTAATGGTACATTTAAGTGACCTCTTTTTCTTTCATCTTCCGCAAAACAACTACAATTTTCGGAAAAAAATAGAATACAAATGTATGTGTAACACTTTTATGTATTCTATTTTTTTCGAAAATTGTAGTTGTTTTGCGGAAGATGAAAGAAAAGGAGGCCAAATTTATGTACCATAAGTAAAATTTAAATCAAATAAAAATACTAAAAATATTAAATATGATAAAGGCCACATTAGTAGAAGGCTGGCTGCTTCAAATAGTTGGAAATAAATTAAATAATGTTTCTGGGAAGCAATAATTAATGGAAAAATGTCAGTTTTATTAAAAAAATGTCAGTTTTGTAAGTTTTTCAATACTCAATATGCAGTGGCAACCATGGTAGTATATCTTAGTAGAGTGTAGTATATCGTAGTAGAGTGTAGTATATTGTAGTAGAGTGTAGTATATCGTAGTAGAGTGTAGTATATCGTAGTAGAGTGTAGTACATATATCGTAGTAGAGTGTAGTATATCGTAGTAGAGTGTAGTATATCGTAGTATATCGTAGTAGAGTGTAGTATATTGTAGTAGAGTGTAGTACATATATCGTAGTAGAGTGTAGTATATCGTAGTAGAGTGTAGTATATCGTAGTATATCGTAGTAGAGTGTAGTATATTGTAGTAGAGTGTAGTACATATATCGTAGTAGAGTGTAGTATATCGTAGTAGAGTGTAGTATATTGTAGTATATCGTAGTAGAGTGTAGTATATCGTAGTAGAGTGTAGTATATCGTAGTAGAGTGTAGTATATCGTAGTAGAGTGTAGTATATTGTAGTAGAGTGTAGTACATATATCGTAGTAGAGTGTAGTATATTGTAGTAGAGTGTAGTATATCGTAGTAGAGTGTAGTATATCGTAGTAGAGTGTAGTATATCGTAGTAGAGTGTAGTATATCGTAGTAGAGTGTAGTATATCGTAGTAGAGTGTAGTATATTGTAGTAGAGTGTAGTATATCGTAGTAGAGTGTAGTATATTGTAGTAGAGTGTAGTATATCGTAGTAGAGTGTAGTATATCGTAGTAGAGTGTAGTATATCGTAGTAGAGTGTAGTATATCGTAGTAGAGTGTAGTATATTGTAGTATATCGTAGTAGAGTGTAGTATATTGTAGTAGAGTGTAGTATATCGTAGTAGAGTGTAGTATATTGTAGTAGAGTGTAGTACATATATCGTAGTAGAGTGTAGTATATTGTAGTAGAGTGTAGTATATCGTAGTAGAGTGTAGTATATCGTAGTAGAGTGTAGTATATCGTAGTAGAGTGTAGTATATCGTAGTAGAGTGTAGTATATTGTAGTATATCGTAGTAGAGTGTAGTATATTGTAGTAGAGTGTAGTATATCGTAGTAGAGTGTAGTATATTGTAGTAGAGTGTAGTACATATATCGTAGTAGAGTGTAGTATATTGTAGTAGAGTGTAGTATATCGTAGTAGAGTGTAGTATATCGTAGTAGAGTGTAGTATATTGTAGTAGAGTGTAGTATATTGTAGTAGAGTGTAGTATATTGTAGTAGAGTGTAGTACATATATCGTAGTAGAGTGTAGTATATTGTAGTAGAGTGTAGTATATCGTAGTAGAGTGTAGTATATCGTAGTAGAGTGTAGTATATTGTAGTAGAGTGTAGTACATATATCGTAGTAGAGTGTAGTATATTGTAGTAGAGTGTAGTATATTGTAGTAGAGTGTAGTACATATATCGTAGTAGAGTGTAGTTTATTTTATAATATTCATTCAATATGCTCAATCCCTATTAAGAGCAATTCTCACATCAATTTAAAAAAAGCTTAAATAACAATCTATTTAAAATCAGTTATATTTTATTGAATCTAGATTGTGCTAGTTTCTCAAAACCCTCCACATTATTGGAACTCCTACTGCTGCTCCTATGTATTTCAGATTGTCCAAAACCTCTCATCTTGTATGAGTCTCAGAATTCGACACATTCGAACGAGTTCAGACTGGAATCTCACTGGAGCGGTGCCTTGCAAAGTAGTGCAGCTTTATACACAGTAAGATTAAGAAGTCAATTACTTTCACTAAGCAAAAATAGTATTTCTGTGAAAGTTGAAATCTTATGAAGTATAAAGTGATTAATATTAAACATAAATAGTAATGTTAGGATAAACTAACCACAGATGATGAGGAACGGATTGACTCAACGATGCCCTAACCTCCATGTTGCCACAGCCGAGGAAGGAAGCCATGATATCTAAATACTAGGGGAGTACAATTAGCAAAAAATGTTTGTGGACAATGTCTTTTGTTACGTCAGTATTAAAAATAGTTTTTAGTGATTTTCCCCAAGACGAGTTTAAAAAGTTAATTCAAACTATAAATGCTTTGCGCACCTTTATTTGATTTCCATGTATTCTGTAGGGGTGTCCTTGCTAGACCTTTGATATGCCTTTTTATGAAGAGGCTGTAACATTTATTTTTTCACAAAAGTTTGATACTAAATTTGACCGTGTGTTGGACGTTTTGATGTCAGAAAAAAAAATTGAATCAAAATTTTGATAAATGAAATCAGTTTGATAGTTTTTGACGGGTCATTAAATTTTTAATTTGGCGGTATGGATGGTTGCATCACTGTGTCTTCTTTCCTTATCAATGGTTTGACAAGGCAGAGTACAACTGAAATTTGATGAAAAAACGCAATAAGCGTGGTGGGCTGTTGTTTTGAACGTGTATGTGTATAATTTCAAGTATATTTATCTAAATGTTGAAACCAAGCTTCCCTTGTTCTCTGTTGACCTGTTTGGAAAAGCTAACAGGCTCTCTGAATTTAAAGGATGTTATCCTTATGTATTTATTTAACGACTATTAAAATTATATATAAAAATAGTTGTTATTAACTGAACTGAATATAAATTTGTAATGGTAAAAACATAGAAAGTTTTAAATGATAAAATTGTAAAAATCTTTGACGTGTAAACTTTGAATTGTAAACTTTAAATGGTCATTGTAAGCTTTAAACCTTGAATGGTTAACTTTAAACTTTGAAATTGTTAACTTAAAAAATTAGTAGACTGAAAATTATTTCTACAGGTATACCTCTCTTCATTTTATTTATTATTTAAAGAATGTCAGTACCTTGGACCCTCAGATCTACAGCCAGGGGATTTAAATTTTTTTAACCTATTTGTTCGTACTGACTCCTAAATCCACACCATGTGTTATTCGTTCTTTTAATTGATCAAGATTATCCGGTGAGGAGGATCATACATCATTTTTCAATTAACCCAAACCCAACAAGAAAAAATTCGCAAGCAGTTAAATCTGGACTCCTTGGAGACCATTCAATGGCATAACCCTTACTCGATGTTCAAAATCTTCCCTCAGTCGTTCATTAATAGTAAGTGACCTGTGTACTGGGGCACCATCATGCATCCACCACACCTGATTCAGAGTTTCTCCATAATTATTTTGTAGTCCAGGAATTATCCACTGATTCAACGTAAGGTATATTAAAATCATGCTAATTTTCGGAGGTGAAACATACTCTTTTGGTTAGCAAGGTTTGAAATAAGCTCGCGCAAAAGCGATTTCACCACCCTCTACTCATGACCACCCTATAGAAAAACTCTTATTAGATATATAATAACGAACAAATGATGTGGTTGTAGCAGACAAAAATCTGCATTAGCCAAAGAAAAGCACACGGAATATACGGTGGTTCTTATTAAAGTTATGGCGATTTTAATTTCGTACAGTTTTTTTTACTCTTACTGTATTGAAATACATATGATATGCATAACTGATTTCCTGATTGATCAGGAGCATAGCTGGAAAGGTTACTAATTTCTAATAGTATCTCAGTATCTGGCACCAATGACAGACTTAGGATCTGTACCTGCCGTGTCTCTCCTGGTTGGTCGTCATGGGCGGGGTTTTCATGGTAGTTAAATGCGGACTAGATCAGCTCGGAAGAAAATGTCACTGTTTTGGCTTAAGTTATGGAGTGTAGACTTTAGAGTGAGTTTAGTAGAGTGTATTTCTGCTCCATATGTTTTTGATAAATATGCTCATTACCTAATATGAACAATGCTCATACCAATTTAATCAGAACTGAAATCGCAATTATTGTAAAATCAGTTAGCTATATTTTATTGAATATCTGAGATAGACTCTTGAATCTAGATTGTGCTAGTTTCTCAAAACCCTCCACATTATTGGAACTCCTACTGCTGCTCCTATGTATTTCAGATTGTCCAAAACCTCTCATCTTGTATGAGTCTCAGAATTCGACACATTCGAACGAGTTCAGACTGGAATCTCACTGGAGCGGTGCCTTGCAAAGTAGTGCAGCTTTATACACAGTAAGATTAAGAAGTCAATTACTTTCACTAAGCAAAAATAGTATTTCTGTGAAAGTTGAAATCTTATGAAGTATAAAGTTATTAATATTAAACATAAATAGTAATGTTAGGATAAACTAACCACAGATGATGAGGAACGGATTGACTCAACGATGCCCTAACCTCCATGTTGCCACAGCCGAGGAAGGAAGCCATGATATCTAAATACTAGGGAAAACCGGGAGCATTTGGACATAAGGATGGTTCGGAAAATTCGTTCAAACATGTTTATAATTGTTGAAACTACCGCTTATTGCAACTGAATGTGTGCGACGTGTTAATCGTCAGCTATTTGAAAAATACCATGTGGAGATGTAGTATTTCACCACCATAGGTGTAATTTACTGTTTTCTTCAATATTGATGTAATTTTTCGTGATTCAATTAGATCGTGTGTGGACTATATGAATACGAAACAGATTCTCAATCTCAAAGGTAAGAATTATATCAATATTTTATCTTATGTTTGGTGTGTTAAAAAAATAATACAAATGAAATTAGAAAAATGATGATGTTTTCAATTTTGAAGTGCCATTTGGGATGAATCGGACACTTCTGTTGAGGTTGGTTCGGACGGTGTGAGTTGTATAATTATTAGAATATTTTTATTAATTAAAAATTTGATTTAATAATGTTAAGAGACTGTTTACCTTCACTAGCGTTTCTGTAATATGAAGTTAAATACAATTTACAGTTTTTTTATCCCCAACTGAACTAATTTTTGTGGCCTCACACCGCATCCACTAGATCAGTCTAGCTAAAACATCCATCAGATCGTTTGAACTTGCCAATAGATTTTATGTTTGTTACATTTTAATTTATCATTAAAGAAATTATTGTATTTAATATTTGTTTTATTATTGCTCCCAGAGACTCTCAAAATTTTGATATAAAAGAGACAGGAGGGGTGGGTTGGGGGAGTCGTCCCTTGAACTCCCAGCTGTTCTTAATTGCATTATGACTTTAAATTTACCAAATTTTATAGCTCTACTTGCAGTTTTAGAGAATAGCGCTTGCTAGTGTTATGCTCTTCAACTACGTGGTATTGTATTCTTAAATTAGGTAGATTCGTAGGCTTCATTTACGATCTCTCCTAATATTGCATTTCGTCACATTCTCAAGTGATTCTTTCATCGAAATAGCTTATCTGCAATCATGATCTTTGTGACAGACTGGTGATAGGAGTTATCAATCACTTAGATACTTTTTCGTGACTTCTTTTTCCTTTGTATTTTATCTTTATTGACTTTCATAGAAAATCCAGTGGACTGATTATTAAAAGGCTTTAATCACCCGGGAAAGTCCTTTCTGGACTTCTTTTAATCGCATAGGAGAGACGAGCCTTCTAGAGCACCTTTGCCCATTTTGGTATTTTCTTGACATCTCCTTTCCTACCACTAGGCTGCAGTTGCATCTATAGACGTAACCTAGACATCGGAAATGAAGTTAATGAATGCACTCAGGATACCGTAACTTTGGTAGAGAAATTACGTTCTGTTGCTTTTATGTTTTATATTTCTAATTAACCGTTATTCAGTAATCACTTTATATTATATAATAATTTAATAACAACTCGTTAAGATAATCTCTTATGAAAAGCTTTTTCAACTCTCCGATCATATAAATTCCTAAGTTCAAACTTACACTATCAAAGGCTCTTGCCGTTTTAATTTATTGAATGGAATACTATGTAATGTAGGGTAAGTTATAAGTAGGGTTGTGATAATATGCATTTCCAAATATACAGTATATGCACTTGGAAATATGCTGCATATGCAACAGGTTTTATGCTTTTTGAGAAAATGCATCAGCATTTGAGAATAAAAATATATGTATATCTATAAATGCATATATGCAAATTAGTAAATGTATATGATGCATATTGCTAAATGCATATGTATATTTAAATTTCATATGCATGTTGACAAATGCATATGTGCAAATTAGTAAATGCATATTTATAATTGCATATGCCAATTTAATAAGCATTTGCGTTTTAGAAAAGCATATGCAATGTCACAACCCTAGTTATAAGTTATCGAATGGTTCTATATTTTCGATAATAAAACTATTTTAATTGATACCATTTTACCTGCATGTATCAATAAATATAACGAGTTAATTTAATATCTATTATCTTCTATGGTCGTAAATGTGGAACAGCCCGAGAACTCTGAACTTACCCTAGGTAGTAAGGTACACGATGGTTAATTAGGTAAGAACAATTTACATTCAGTAATTTATCAATTATTGTAGTTATATGGTTTAAATATAGATTTGCCTAGGAGAGTATAAATCTCTATAGAGTCTAGACCACACATCAAAATCTTGAATAAATTGATAGTTATCCCAAGAAATAGGAACAAAAAGTTTTCTACGGTTGATAGATTTCAAGGCTAACTTGCTTATTCTTCAACTGCATAAAAATAAATCTAATTAAGAAAAATAATATTTAGTTATTCAATTTGAAATCATGTTATATTTATTTCTGACATAATGAAATATTTTACAGTTACTTAGAGAATACGTATATTGCCAGGTAAACACAATTAACCCAAGTTGTAAAAGAAGTAATGACGTCAGTTGTGGGCGTGTTTGGGTAATAAGTAAAGTAATTTTGTTACAATTAATTCTGCAAAATAATATATTGCTAATCAAATTACACGGAAACAATAATAGGACAGTTAAGGTATTTACATGTCAAGATAATTAGTACCACTTACAACAAATTAAATGAAGTTGAGCGAGTAATGACGTCATGGTGGGAGGTCGATGGCGAGACTGGTGGGCGGAGCATCGTTGCGCGTATTGAACAATTTCTTATCCACCGTGTCACTATTATCTTTTGCGTTATATATTTTGCGGGTATTATTTTTTTGGCATTATTAGTTTTGATATTAATTTACTCGTATTTTTTTATTGGTAATTATAAGTTTTCTTTTTATTTATTGATTATTAGCTTTTTGATAATAAAATGTTACAAACTAATCGTTTTTTAATTAATTTTATTTGAATTATATTACTCAATTCTATGTGTTTTCTTATTAATTTATAGCACTTTATTTTTTCATAATTAATTAGTTTTCTAAAAAAAATTAAGCATTTATTTTTATTCTAATTATATTATTATGAATTATTTTACTTCATTTTAATACATTAAGAATTACAATATTTGTAATTATTTTATTACAATTTATGATATTGCTTTTTAATTTATTTCTTCTTAATAGTTTACATACTACATGTTTTGTTGTTGGTTTATCACAATTATTTTATCACAAATTATTGTCACCCTTCGAAGTTGCTCTTTTCTCTGATAGTACATCATCACATGTGACTCTTTTCTCTGATAGTACATCATCACATGTGACTCTTTTCTCTGATAGAACATCATCACAGTGACTCTTTTCTCTGATAGTACATCATCACAGTGACTCTTTCCTCTGATAGTACATCATCACAGTGACAGCAAAGGATCTATCTACAGCTAAGGATCTATCTACAGCAAATGATCAATCTATAGCAAAGGATTTATCTACAGTAAAGGAACTCTATACAGCCAAAGGATCCATTTACAGCAAAGGCTCTATCTACAACAAAGGATCTATCCACAGCAATGGATCTATTTATAGTGGAGAATCTTTCTACAGCAAAGGATCTACTACAGCAAAGGATCTATCTTCAGCAAAGGATCTATCTAGAGCAAAGGTTCTATCTACAGCAAAGGACCTATCTACAGTAAAGGATCTATTTACAGCGAAGGATCAAACTACAGCAAAGGATCTATCTACAGTATGTGATCTATTTACAGCAGAGGATCTATCTACAGCTAAGGTTCTATCTACAGCAAATGATGAATCTATAGCAAAGGATATATCTACAGTAAAGGAACTCTATACAGCCAAAGGATCCATTTACAGCAAAGGATCTATCTACAACAAAGTATCTATCCACAGCAGTGGATCTATTTATAGCGGAGAATCTTTCTACAGCAACGGATCTATCTTCAGCAAAGGATCTTTCTACAGAATAGGATCTATCTACAGCAAAGGTTCTATCTACAATATATGATATATTTACAGCAAAGGATCTATCTACAGCTAAGGATCTATCTACAGCAAATGATCAATCTATAGCAAAGGATTTATCTACAGTAAAGGAACTCTATACAGCCAAAGGATCCATTTACAGCAAAGGCTCTATCTACAACAAAGGATCTATCCACAGCAATGGATCTATTTATAGTGGAGAATCTTTCTACAGCAAAGGATCTACTACAGCAAAGGATCTATCTTCAGCAAAGGATCTATCTAGAGCAAAGGTTCTATCTACAGCAAAGGACCTATCTACAGTAAAGGATCTATTTACAGCGAAGGATCAAACTACAGCAAAGGATCTATCTACAGCAAAGGATCTATCTACAGCATAGGATCTATCTACAGCAAAGGATCTATCTAAAGCAAAGGATCTATCTACAGCAAAGGATCTATCTACAATCAAGGATTTATCTACTGAAAAGGATCAATCTACAGCAAAGGATCTATCTAAAGCAAAGGATCTATCTACAGCAAAGGATCTATCAACAATCAAGGATTTATCTACTGAAAAGGATCAATCTACAGCAAAGGATCAATCTACAGTTGAGGATCTATCTTAAGCAAAGGATCTAGCTACAGCAAAGGATCTATCTACAGCAAATGATCTATTTACAGCAAAAAATCTTTCTACAACAGAGGATCTTTCTACATTAAAGGATCTATCTACAGCAAAAGATCCATCTACAGCTAAGTGATCTATCTACAGTAAGAGATCTATCTACAGCAAAGAATCTATCTACACCAAAGGATCTTTCTACAGCGAATGATCTGTCAACAGCAAAGGATCTTTCTACTGCGAAGGATCTATTTACAGCAGAAGATCTTTCTACAGCAAAGGATCTTTCTACAGCAAAGGATCTTTCTACAGCAAAGGATCTCTCAACAGCAAAGGATCTATTTAGAGTATGGGATCTATCTACAGCAAAGCTTTAATCTACAGTAAAGGATCTATCTACAGAAAAAGATCTATCTGCAGAAAAATATTCGTCTACAGCGAAGGATCTATCTACAGCAAAGGATCTATCTACAGCAAAGGATCTATCTACAGCAAAGGATCTATCTACGGCAAAGGATTTATATATTTATTTATAGCAAAGGATCTTAGATCTATTTACAGCAAAGAATCTATCCACAATAAATGATCTATCTACTACAAAAGATCTATCTACAACAAAGGATCTATCAACAAAAAAGAATCTATCAACAGCAAAGAATCTATCTACAGTGAAGGATCTATCTACAGCGAAGGATCTATCAACAGCAAAGCATCTATCTACAGCAAAGGATCTATCTACAGCAAATGATCTATCTACAGCAGAGTGATTTATCTACAGCAAAGGATCTATCTACAGTCAAGGATCTATCTACTGCAAAGGATCTGTCCCCAGCAAAGGATCTGTCCACAGCAAAGGATCTATCTACAACAAAGAATCTATCCACAGCAAAGAATATATGTTCAGAAAAGAATCTATAAACAGCAGAGGATCTATCTACAGCGAAGGATCTATCTACAGTATATGAACTATATACAGCAAATGATCCATCTACAGTTAAGGATCTATCAACAGCAAAGGATCTATCAACAGCAAAGGATCTATCTACAGGAAAGTATCTATCTACAGCAAAGGATCTATCTACAGCAAAGGATTTATCTACAGCAAAGGATCCATCTACAGCAAAGGATCTATCTTGAGCAAAGGATCTTTCTACAGAATAGGATCTATCTACAGCAAAGGATCTTTCAACAATATGTGCTCTATTTACAGCAAAGGATCTATCTACAGCAAAAGATCTATCTACAGCAAATGATCAATCTATAGCAAAGGATATATCTACAGTAATGGATCTCTATACAGCCAAAGGATTCATTTACAGCAAAGGATCTATCTACAACAAATGATCTATCTACAGCAAAGGATCTATTTTTAGCGGAGAATCTTTCTACAGCAAAGGATCTAATACAGCATAGGATCTATCTTCAGCAAAGGATCTTTCTACAGCTAAGGATCTATCTACAGCAAAGGATCTATCTACAATCAAGGATTTATTTACTGCAAAGGATCTATCTACAGCAAAGGATTAATCTCCAGTTAAGGATTTATCTTAAGCAAAGGATCTATCTACAGTAAAGGATCTATCTACAGTAAGGGATCTTTTTGCAGCGAAGGATCAATCTACAGCACAGGATCTATTTACAGCGAAGGATCGATCTACAGCAAAGGATCTATCCACAGCAAAGGATCTATCTACAGCAAAGGATCTATCTACAGTCAAGGATTTATCTACTGCAAAGGATCTATCTACAGCAAAGGATTAATCTACAGTTAAGGATCTATCTTAAGCAAAGGATCTATCTACAGCAAAGGATCTATCTACAGCAAAGAATCTATCTACACCGAATGATCTTTCTACAGTGCAGGATCTGTCAACAGCAAAGGATCTATCTCCAGCAAATGATCTATTTACAGCAAAAGATCTTTCTACAACAGAGGATCTTTCTACATTACAGGATCTATCTACAGCAAATGATCTATCTACAGCAGAGTGATCTATCTACAGAAAATGATCTATCTACAGCAAAGAATCTATCTACACCAAAGGATCTTTCTACAGCGAAAGATCTGTCAACAGCAAAGGATCTTTCTACTGCAATGGATCTATTTACAGCAGAAGATCTTTCTACAGCAGAGGATCTTTCTACAGCAAAGTATCTCTCTACAGCAAAGGATCTATTCAGAGTATTGGATCTATCAACAGCAAAGGTTTTATCAACAGTAATGGATCTATCTACAGAAAAGGATCTATCTACAGAGAAGGATTTATCTACAGCGAATGATCTATCTACAGCAAAGGATCTATCTACAGCAAAGGATCTATCTACGGGAAAGGATTTTTCATTTATTTATAGCAAAGGATCTTAGATCTATTTACAGCAAAGGATCTATCTACGATAAATGATCTATCTACGATAAATGATCTATCTACTACAAAAGATCTATCTACAGCAAAGGATCTATCTACATTAAAGGATCTATCTACAGCAATGGATCAATCTACAGCGAAGGATTTATCTTCAGCAAAGGATCTTTTTACAGAATAGGATCTATCTACAGCAAAGGATCTATCTACAATATGTGATCTATTTACAGCAAAGGATCTATCTACAGCTAAGGTTCTATCTACAGCAAATGATGAATCTATAGCAAAGGATATATCTACAGTAAAGGAACTCTATACAGCCAAAGGATCCATTTACAGCAAAGGATCTATCTACAACAAAGTATCTATCCACAGCAGTGGATCTATTTATAGCGGAGAATCTTTCTACAGCAACGGATCTATCTTCAGCAAAGGATCTTTCTACAGAATAGGATCTATCTACAGTAAAGGATCTATCTACAGAAAAAGATCTATCTGCAGAAAAGTATTCGTCTACAGCGAAGGATCTATCTACAGCAAAGGATCTATCTACAGTAAAGGATCTATCTACAGCAAAGGATCTATCTACAGCAAAGGATCTATCTACGGCAAAGGATTTATATATTTATTTATAGCAAAGGATCTTAGATCTATTTACAGCAAAGAATCTATCTACTACAAAAGATCTATCTACAACAAAGGATCTATCAACAAAAAAGAATCTATCAACAGCAAAGAATCTATCTACAGTAAAGGATCTATCTACAGCGAAGGATCTATCAACAGCAAAGCATCTATCTACAGCAAAGGATCTATCTACAGCAAGGGATCTATCGACAGTAAAGGATCTATCTACAGCAAAGGATCCATCTACAGCAAAGGATCTATCTACAGTCAAGGATCTATCTACTGCAAAGGATCTGTCCACAGCAAAGGATCTGTCCACAGCAAAGGATCTATCTACAACAGAGAATCTATCTACAGCAAAGAATATATGTTCAGAAAAGAATCTATAAACAGCAGAGGATCTATCTACAGCGAAGGATCTATCTACAGTAAATGAACTATATACAGCAAATGATCCATCTACAGTTAAAGATCTATCAACAGCAAAGGATCTATCTACAGCAAAAGATCTTTTAACAGCAAAAGTTCTATATTCTGCAAAGGATCTATCTACAGCAAAGGATCTATCTACAGGAAAGTATCTATCTACAGCAAAGGATCTATCTACAGCAATGGATTTATCTACAGCAAAGGATCCATCTACAGCAAAGGATCT
The DNA here is from genome assembly GCA_947561585.1 of Caprella mutica. Taxonomy (NCBI): domain Eukaryota; kingdom Metazoa; phylum Arthropoda; class Malacostraca; order Amphipoda; family Caprellidae; genus Caprella; species Caprella mutica. Next base: position 106,597 of record CANNZV010001675.1, read on the forward strand.
ATCTTCAGCAAAGGATCTTTCTACAGAATAGGATCTATCTACAGCAAAGGATCTTTCTACAATATTTGCTCTATTTACAGCAAAGGATCTATCTACAGAAAAAGATCTATCTACAGCAAATGATCAATCTATAGCAAAGGATCTATCTACAGTACAGGACCTATATACAGTAAGGGATCTATCTACAGCGAAGGATCTATCTACAGCAAAGGATCTACTACAGCAAAGGATCTATTTTCAGCAAAGGATCTATCTAGAGCAAAGGATCTATCTACAGCAAAGGACCTATCTACAGTAAGGGATCTATTTACAGCGAAGGATCAAACTACAGCAAAGGATTTATCTACAGCAAAGGATCTATCTACAGCATAGGATCTATCTACAGCAAAAGATCTATCTACAGTAAGGGATCTTTTTGCAGCGAAGGATCAATCTACAGCAAAGGATCTATTTACAGCGAAGAATCGATCTACAGCAAAGGAACTATCTACAGCAAAGGATCTATCTAATGCAAAGGATCTATCTACAATCAAGGATTTATCTACTGCAAAGGATCTATCAACAGCAAAGGATCAATCTACAGTTAAGGATCTATCTTAATCAAAGGATCTATCTATAGCAGAGGATCTATCTACAGCAAATGATCTATTTACAGCAAAAGATCTTTCTACAACAGAGGATCTTTCTACATTAAAGGATCTATCTACAGCAAAAAGATCTATCTACAGCAAAGTGATCTATCTACAGTAAGGGATCTATCTACAGCAAAGAATCTATCTACACCAAAGGATCTTTCTACAGCGAATGATCTGTCAACAGCAAAGGATCTTTCTACTGCGAAGGATCTCTCTACAGCAAAGGATCTATTTACAGTATGGGATCTATCTACAGCAAAGCTTTAATCTACAGTAAAGGATCTATCTACAGAAAAAGATCTATCTACAGAAATAGATTCATCTACAGCGAAGGATCTATCTACAGCAAAGGATCTATCTACAGCAAAGGATCTATCTACAGCAAAGGATCTATCTACGGCAAAGGATTTATATATTTATTTATAGCAAAGGATCTTAGATCTATTTACAGCAAAGAATCTATCTACAATGAATAATCTATCTACTACAAAAGATCTATCTACAACAAATGATCTATCAACAACAAAGAATCTATCAACAGCAAAGAATCTATCTACAGTAAAGGATCTATCTACAGCGAAGGATCTATCTACAGCAAAGCATCTATCTACAGCAAAGGATCTATCTACAGCAAGGGATCTATCGACAGTAAAGGATCTATCTACAGCAAAGGATCCATCTACAGCAAAGGATCTATCTACAGTCAAGGATCTATCTACTGCAAAGGATCTGTCAACAGCAAAGGATCTGTCCACAGCAAAGGATCTATCTACAACAAAGAATCTATCTACAGCAAAGAATATATGTTCAGAAAAGAATCTATAAACAGCAGAGGATCTATCTACAGCGAAGGATCTATCTACAGTAAATGAACTATATACAGCAAAGGATTTATCTACAGCAAAGGATCCATCTACAGGAAAGGATCTATCTTCAGCAAAGGATCTTTCTACAGGAAAGTATCTATCTACAGCAAAGGATCTATCTACAGCAAAGGATCTTTCTACAATATGTGCTCTATTTACAGCAAAGGATCTATCTACAGCAAAGGATCTATCTACAGGAAAGTATCTATCTACAGCAAAGGATCTATCTACAGCAAAGGATTTATCTACAGCAAAGGATCCATCTACAGGAAAGGATCTATCTTCAGCAAAGGATCTTTCTACAGAATAGGATCTATCTACAGCAAAGGATCTTTCTACAATATGTGCTCTATTTACAGCAAAGGATCTATCTACAGCAAAAGATCTATCTACAGCAAATAATCAATCTATAGCAAAGGATATATCTACAGTAATGGAACTCTATACAGCCAAAGGATTCATTTACAGCAAAGGATCTATCTACAACAAATGATCTATCTACAGCAAAGGTTCTATTTATAGCGGAGAATCTTTCTACAGCAAAGGATCTAATACAGCAAAGGATTTATCTTCAGCAAAGGATCTATCTACAGCTAAGGATCTATCTACAGCAAAGGACCTATATACAGTAAGGGATCTATTTACAGCGAAGGATCAATCTACAGCAAAGGATCTATCTATAGTAAAGGATCTATCTACAGCATAGGATCTATCTACAGCAAAGGATCTATCTACAGTAAGGGATCTTTTTGCAGCGAAGGATCAATCTACAGCAAAGGATCTATTTACAGCGAAGGATCGATCTACAGCAAAATATCTATCAACAGCAAAGGATCTATCTACAACAATGGATCTATCCACAGCAATGGATCTATTCATAGTGGAGAATCTTTCTACAGCAAAGGATCTACTACAGCAAAGGATCTATCTTCAGCAAAGGATCTATCTAGAGCAAAGGATCTATCTACAGCAAAGGACCTATCTACAGTAAGGGATCTATTTACAGCGAAGGATCAAACTACAGCAAACGATCTATCTACAGCAAAGGATCTATCTACAGCATAGGATCTATCTACAGCAAAGGATCTATCTACAGTAAGGGATCTTTTTGCAGCGAAGGATCAATCTACAGCAAAAGATCTATTTACAGCGAAGAATCGATCTACAGCAAAGGATCTATCTACAGCAAAGGATCTATCTACAGCAAAGGATCTTTCTACAATCAAGGATTTATCTTCTGCAAAGGATCTATCTACAGCAAAGGATCTATCTACAGTTAAGGATCTATCATAAGCAAAGGATCTATCTACAGCAAATGATCTATTTACAGCAAAAGATCTTTCTACAACAGAGGATCTTTCTACATTAAAGGATCTATCTACAGCAAAAGATCTATTTACAGTATGGGATCTATCTACAGCAAAGCTTTAATCTACAGTAAAGGATCTATCTACAGAAAAAGATCTATCAACAGAAAAGGATTCATCTACAGCGAAGGATCTATCTACAGCAAAGGATCTATCTACAGCAAAGGACCTATCTACAGCAAAGGATCTATCTACGGCAAAGGATTTATAAATTTATTTATAGCAAAAGAACTTAGATCTATTTACAGCAAAGAATCTATCTACAATAAATGATCTATCTACTACAAAAGATCTATCTACAACAAAGGATATATCTACAACAAAGAATCTATCAACAGCAAAGAATCTATCTACAGTAAAGGATCTATCCACAGCAAAGGAACTATCTACAGCAAAGCATCTATCTACAGCAAAGGATCAATCTACAGCAAGGGATCTATCGACAGTAAAGGATCTATCTACAGCAAAGGATCCATCTACAGCAAAGGATCTATCTACAGTCAAGGATCTATCTACTGCAAAGGATCTGTCCACAGCAAAGGATCTGTCCACAGCAAAGGATCTATCTACAACAAAGAATCTATCTACAGCAAAGAATATATGTTCAGAAAAGAATCTATAAACAGCAGAGGATCTATCTACAGCGAAGGATCTATCTATAGCAAAAGATCTATTAGCAGCAAAAGTTCCATATTCTGCAATGGATCTATCTACAGCAAAGGATCTATCTACAGCAAAGTATCTATCAACAGCAAAGGATCTATCTACAGCAAAGGATTTATCTACAGCAAAGGATCCATCTACAGCAAGGGATCTATCTTGAGCAAAGGATCTTTCTACAGAATAGGATCTATCTACAGCAAAGGATCTTTCTACAATATGTGCTCTATTTACAGCAAAGGATCTAACTACAGCAAAAGATCTATCTACAGCAAATGATCAATCTATAGCAAAGGATATATCTACAGTAATGGATCTCTATACAGCCAAAGGATTCATTTACAGCAAAGGATCTATCTACAACAAATGATCTATCTACAGCAAAGGATCTATTTTTAGCGGAGAATCTTTCTACAGCAAAGGATCTAATACAGCATAGGATCTATCTTCAGCAAAGGATCTTTCTACAGCAAAGGATCTATCTACAGCAAAGGATCTATCTACAGTCAAGGATTTATCTACTGCAAAGGATCTATCTACAGCAAAGGATTAATCTACAGTTAAGGATCTATCTTAAGCAAAGGATCTATCTACAGCAAATGATCTATCTACAGCAAAGAATCTATCTACACCGAAGGATCTTTCTACAGTGCAGGATCTGTCAACAGCAAAGGATCTTTCTCCAGCAAATGATCTATTTACATCAAAAGATCTTTCTACAACAAAGGATCTTTCTACATTAAAGGATCTATCTACAGCAAATGATCTATCTACAGCAGAGTGATCTATCTACAGAAAATGATCTATCTACAGCAAAGAATCTATCTACAACAAAGGATCTATTTACAGCAGAAGATCTTTCTACAGCAGAGGATCTTTCTACAGCAAAGTATCTCTCTACAGCAAAGGATCTATTTAGAGTATTGGATCTATCAACAGCAAAGGTTTTATCAACAGTAATGGATCTATCTACAGAAAAGGATCTATCTACAGAGAAGGATTTATCTACAGCGAAGGATATATCTACGGGAAAGGATTTTTCATTTATTTATAGCAAAGGATCTTAGATCTATTTAACGCAAAGGATCTATTAACAGCAAAAGTTCCATATTCTTCAATGGATCTATCTACAGCAAAGGATCTATCTACAGCAAAGTATCTATCAATAGCAAAGGATCTATCTACAGCAAAGGATTTATCTACAGCAAAGGATCCATCTACAGCAAGGGATCTATCTTGAGCAAAGGATCTTTCTACAGAATAGGATCTATCTACAGCAAAGGATCTTTCTACAATATGTGCTCTATTTACAGCAAAGGATCTATCTACAGCAAAAGATCTATCTACACTAAATGATCAATCTATAGCAAAGGATATATCTACAGTAATGGATCTCTATACAGCCAAAGGATTCATTTACAGCAAAGGATCTATCTACAACAAATGATCTATCTACAGCAAATGATCTATTTTTAGCGGAGAATCTTTCTACAGCAAAGGATCTAATACAGCATAGGATCTATCTTCAGCAAAGGATCTTTCTACAGCTAAGGATCTATCTACAGCAAAGGATCTATCTACAGTCAAGGATTTATTTACTGCAAAGGTTCTATCTACAGCAAAGGATTAATCTCCAGTTAAGGATTAATCTTAAGCAAAGGATCTATCTACAGCAAAGGATCTATCTACAGTAAGGGATATTTTGCAGCGAAGGATCAATCTACAGCAAAGGATCTATCTACAGCAAAGGATCTATCTACAGTCAAGGATTTATCTACTGCAAAGGATCTATCTACAGCAAAGGATTAATCTACAGTTAAGGATCTATCTTAAGCAAAGGATCTATCTACAGCAAAGGATCTATCTACAGCAAAGAATCTATCTACACCGAAGGATCTTTCTACAGTGCAGGATCTGTCAACAGCAAAGGATCTTTCTTCAGCAAATGATCTATTTACATCAAAAGATCTTTCTACAACAGAGGATCTTTCTACATTAAAGGATCTATCTACAGCAAATGATCTATCTACAGCAGAGTGATCTATCTACAGAAAATGATCTATCTACAGCAAAGAATCTATCTACAACGAAGGATCTTTCTACAACGAAAGATCTGTCAACAGCAAAGGATCTTTCTACTGCAAAGGATCTATTTACAGCAGAAGATCTTTCTACAGCAGAGGATCTCTCTACAGCAAAGTATCTCTCTACAGCAAAGGATATATTTAGAGTATTGGATCTATCAACAGCAAAGGTTTTATCAACAGTAATGGATCTATCTACAGAAAAGGATCTATCTACAGAGAAGGATTTATCTACAGCGAAGGATATATCTACGGGAAAGGATTTTTCATTTATTTATAGCAAAGGATCTTAGATCTATTTAACGCAAAGGATCTATTAACAGCAAAAGTTCCATATTCTGCAATGGATCTATCTACAGCAAAGGATCTATCTACAGCAAAGTATCTATCAACAGCAAAGGAGTTATCTACAGCAAAGGATTTATCTACAGCAAAGGATCCATCTACAGCAAGGGATCTATCTTGAGCACAGGATCTTTCTACAGAATAGGATCTATCTACAGCAAAGGATCTTTTTACAATATGTGCTCTATTTACAGCAAAGGATCTATTTACAGCAAAAGATCTATCTACACTAAATGATCAATCTATAGCAAAGGATATATCTACAGTAATGGATCTCTATACAGCCAAAGGATTCATTTACAGCAAAGGATCTATCTACAACAAATGATCTATCTACAGCAAAGAATCTATTTTTAGCGGAGAATCTTTCTACAGCAAAGGATCTAATACAGCATAGGATCTATCTTCAGCAAAGGATCTTTCTACAGCCAAGGATCTATCTACAGCAAAGGATCTATCTACAGTCAAGGATTTATTTACTGCAAAGGTTCTATCTACAGCAAAGGATTAATCTCCAGTTAAGGATTAATCTTAAGCAAAGGATCTATCTACAGCAAAGGATCTATCTACAGTAAGGGATATTTTTGCAGCGAAGGATCAATCTACAGCAAAGGATCTATCTACAGCAAAGGATCTATCTACAGTCAAGGATTTATTTACTGCAAAGGTTCTATCTACAGCAAAGGATTAATCTCCAGTTAAGGATTAATCTTAAGCAAAGGATCTATCTACAGCAAAGGATCTATCTACAGTAAGGGATATTTTTGCAGCGAAGGATCAATCTACAGCAAAGGATCTATCTACAGCAAAGGATCTATCTACAGTCAAGGATTTATCTACTGCAAAGGATCTATCTAACGCAAAGGATTAATCTACAGTTAAGGATCTATCTTAAGCAAAGGATCTATCTACAGCAAAGGATCTATCTACAGCAAAGAATCTATCTACACCGAAGGATCTTTCTACAGTGCAGGATCTGTCAACAGCAAAGGATCTTTCTCCAGCAAATGATCTATTTACATCAAAAGATCTTTCTACAACAGAGGATCTTTCTACATTAAAGGATCTATCTACAGCAAATGATCTATCTACAGCAGAGTGATCTATCTACAGAAAATGATCTATCTACAGCAAAGAATCTATCTACAACAAAGGATCTTTCTACAACGAAAGATCTGTCAACAGCAAAGGATCTGTCTACTGCAAAGGATTTATTTACAGCAGAAGATCTTTCTACAGCAGAGGATCTTTCTACAGCAAAGTATCTCTCTACAGCAAAGGATATATTTAGAGTATTGGATCTATCAACAGCAAAGGTTTTATCAACAGTAATGGATCTGTCATGTTCACCATGATAATTTCTATTTTTCCTCATAAAACTAAATTTAGGGTAATTTCCAAATTCATTTTAGGGTATTAGTTTCTGTATGTCTATAATAGATTTTCACCGGCGTGAAACTGACATTAAAAAAAGAGTCTCCGTGCTCGTAGCATATATGTGATTAGCCGAATGCTTATTGTTAAGGTAGCATTTATTTTTTCTTATTCTTATAAATTCTAATTATTACCAAACCCAATTCATAACCAATACTTATCTCCTCAAATTTTCTTACTAATCAATCAGATCTGAATTACATCACTCTTTATCAGCTTTAGGACAGCGAAGGTATTTAGCGGTCTGTCACGCTAGTGTGGCACCAGATATTTTTCTTTTATTTGTTAGATTAGTAGTAGGTAGCCCTGGTATATACCAGTCATCATAATTTCGATACTTTACTAAAGTTCCTTTTTTATTCATGTATTTCATTTGTCGCTTCATATGTCAGTATTTTGTTCCATTTACCATAGCCATGAAACCTTTATTTTGTTCCAGGCATTATATTCATAACGTACGTATTAACTTATAACTTGTGTTCTGTGAAAGATTCTACTTCTCAAAAACCTTACACGCTATTACTCGTGCACTAACTTGGTAAGTTTATTATTTTTTTGTTGAGTTTGTTATGGGGTGAAATCTGCATTGTAGTCTCATTCGCGGTTACCGATCATGGACGATTGAATTTGTAGACTCTTTCGTCTTGATAGGTAGCTATGATGGATAACTTTGAAGAGTAGCTCTTGTAGAATAATTAGATAAGATCCTCAATGTCTGTTACTTTATTTGTTTAATATTTTCGTTATCTGAAAAAACTTATCGTTTTCAGGTTACGAGCGTGAGTGAATAAATATACCAAGACGGCTACGTTCATTTACCTCGTTATCTGTTAAGAGACCCTTTCGGTACAGTAACCAAGGCAAATGAACGTAGCCGTCTTGGTATATTTATTCACTCACGCTCGTAGAAAATCCAAATCCTTGGATGTGCTGATAAAGTTGGTTCCTCTATCAGACCTGATTAGGTTACAGGGACCTCTGATGGCGAAAAAACGTCTCATAGCGTTTTGAAAGGCGGTCGTGTCGAGAGAAGGAATCGGTTCGAGATGAACTGCCCTCGAATACAAACATGTGAATATTACTGCCCATACTTTTTTGTTGGAGACTGATTTACGGGTAGTGCTGCCGTCGTGTATCATCCAGTGGCCAAATACGTCTATACCCACGTTGGAGAAAGGCGATGTAGCGTTCAACCTGTCGACTGGTAGATCTGCCATGTATTGTTCCATACATGTAGCTCTAAGACGCCTGCACGTAAAGCAATTGTTTACGTGACTTTTCACCATTTTCTTTCCTTTGATAAGGTAGTACCCGGCGTCCCTTAGTGCTCCCATAGTTATGTGGCGTCCCTGATGGCCAGTCTTCCTGTGAACTGAATCTAGAATTAGTTGACTGATATGATGATTATGAGGGAGCAAGATAGGGTGTTTAATAATACATGGATTTTCGGCATTTTTTAGGCGACCGCCTACTTTAATAATGCCGTCTACGTCAATGAATGGAGCGAGCTTTGTATGTGGATCACTAATAGGGATTGTTCTTTCTTTGTGTAACATCTCGTGTAGGCTGCCTAGAGAGGCTCTCTGTGCCACTTTGATTAAGAATTTCTCCGAATCTAAATTCGAGATATCAGAACTTACCCTGATCTTTAGTACCCACTTATTACAGACATCCAATACCAGTTTCATGATGTTGTTCAGCTTAGGCCAAGAAGAACACTTCTCGATCAGATTGGTGAATGGACTCGACTGTGCACACGAAACCAGGAGATTTGTGATGACGGGCAGAGCTTCTGGCAGATCTTGTGTGTAGATATCTTCGTTGAACTCTACTGGTTCATCTGACCCAAGAGATTTTGGGCCAGTCAGCCACGAAGAACTAGAGAGGTTGATAATGGATGTCGACCTAGTTGCGTAATCAGCAGGGTTTTGTTTGGTTGATATGTAGTTCCACTGTTCTCGTGTTGATACAGATAAAATTGTATCGATTCTACGAGAAACGTACATCGGGAATCTTCTTTGCGTATTGTTTATATAACCGAGACATACTTTGCTGTCGCAGAAGAAGTTCACACTTTGTGGTTTGTTGGAAAGCTCTTCGCAGATCTTGTATGCAGACTTTGCAGCGTTAGCGGCTGCGCAGAGTTCCAACCTCGGTATAGAGTTCGCGTTCTTTGGTGCGACCTTACTCTCGGCATAGAGAAAGGAGACGTGGTTTTTACCACAATCTGATTTAGTTTTGATGTAAATCACGTGACCTATAGCCTCCTCGGAGGCGTCGGCATACACGTTCATGGACCTATGGCATGTTCTTACGTCTTTTGAAATTAGGCATCTTGCCACTTTGAGTTTTTCCAATCCTACGATTGACTTCCTCCACGACTGCCACTCTCTGAGCAAATCTTCCGGCAAAGGATCATCCCAGCCGTATTTTTCGAGTCCGTTGTTCTTGTCGTCTTTTCTAGGCAATATTTTCCTCTGTATGAGCTTGCCGCCCAATACGACGGGACAGGCTATACCTATCGGATCGTAGATGGAGGAAATTACTGCTAGAATTCCACGTTTAGTGAATGGTCTGTCTGGCAGGTCTACTTTCACCGTAAACTCGTCTGTTACGATATCCCACGCAACGCCGAGTGTTCTATGAATCGATTCACTGTCTATGTCGAAGGTGGTTGTTTGCACTGTGTCTTCTTTGGGGAATGCCTGCAATACTGATGGCTCGTTACACATAATTTTATGTAGCTTTATATTGAAGCGAGCTAGTGCAGTCTTAGTTTTCTTGAGAATAGCTATACTATCCTCACAGGTTGGGGCACTACCGAGACCGTCGTCGACGTAGAAGTTTTGATGAACGTAGTTAGTAGCTTTCTGCATAATATCTGATTCATCGTTATCTTCCTCCTTTAATGAATCTATGGCGTATCGCAAACCAATGGTTGCAATAGAGGGACTGCTGCAATTCCCGAATATATGGACCCGTGCTCGATAAGCTACCAAGTCGTTGTCCATGACGTTCTCTTCCGGCCAGTAGAATCGTAAAAGATCCCTGTATTCAGGTGATACGCGGAAGCAATGGAACATATTTGCTACGTCTGCAACAAAGGCCACTTTCTCTTCTCGAAAGCGTGCGAGGACGCCTCTTAGCTTGTTATTGTTATCGGGGCCCTGCAGCAGCAATGAGTTCAGACTGATGCCTGAATAAGATGCTGCGCTATCGAACACCAATCTAAGTTTTCGTTTCTTAGGATGGAGCACCGAGAACAAGGGAAGGTACCAAGTTCTTCCCGGGACGCCACTCATTTCTGAAATTGGTACACGTTCCACGTGATTAGCCTCGAAGAGAATTTCCATGAACTTCTGGCACTGATCGAGTTTAGAAGGGTTGCGCCTAAGCTGGTTTATCGTACCGAGTTGTCTATTGAAGACTGCTTTTCTGTTGTCTGGTATGGCAAGATTCTCGTTCTTCAATGGAAGAGGCATTTGTAGGCACCCTTCGCTGTTCACTAGCGTGCTTCCATCTATCTTACTTAGGAACAGCTTATCTTCCGCGGATAACCCCTGGTCTTCGTCGTCGGATCGCTTCTTGAATATATTATCTTCGGCGAAAACGTTTTCGACGGTTAAATGGTCGTGGGATATAGAGGTCTTCATTGTGGTTATTAGAGAACCATGTTTAGCGTGACAGACTATGCCGACCAACGCGTGGCCTATTGGAGTTCGGTGTACCACTGGAACGAAGTCGTTAAGCACCTCTGTTCGCATCAATGTTCCGGTATCTCTGCCGATAAGGAGGCAGACCTGTGCATCTTCTTTCAAAGGTGCGAAATTCTGAGCCAGATGTTTCAAACTGGGAATATTCTCAACGGTTTCCCTTGTTGCGGCCTCATGTGTGGTATCAGGGATGAAACTAGTTTCGTGGACCAAGCTTAAGCCATAGCTATCAGTTTCGAACACTCCTCTGACTGAGAGAGCGCATCTTGCGACCCTACCAGATACTCTGTATTTTTCATCTGACATAGTTGTTACGTTGTAGTGCATAACGGGGCAGCTTATGTCGAGCTGATCCAAGATCCAAGAACTAGCGAAGGAATGAGAGCTCTGTTCGTCGATTATGGCGTAGCCTAGAATCTTTCTGTTTGTAAAGTTGGGTGCAGTTATTTCAACCAAGAGGGTTTTACTGCAACTCAATCCGCCGACTCCACACACGGAGGTGCAAAGCGAAGAATTTGAATTGTTCCCCTCGGATGAGTAAGAACCCATATATCTAGCCGAGTTGGATTGCTCGTTCCGATTCCAATTTTCAGTTCGGTTTCTCTGAAAGTGGTTCTGCTTGGGACTAGTCCTGAACTTTGTATGCATGGCTGTTACGTGCTTATCAGAGCTACACTTGATGCACTTAATGACGCACTTGCATTCGTTCGCCCTGTGCTTGCCAAGGCAATTGAAACACAGATTAAAGTTGGCGATGAGTTGTTTCCTCGCTTGAAGTGGGAGGTCCATGAACATCTTACATTGGTCCAAACTATGCGATGAGGAACGATGTAGTGGGCAAGAAAAAACAGCGGTGTGGTCTTCGCGTAAGAAAACAGGTTCTTCTCGGCCTGTCTTCATAGTAGTCACATTTGTGCTTCTCTGTTGACTGTTTGAGGGACACGATTGTGAGACGAGATCGGAGCACAGGTTGTCTGAAACCTGCTCCAGGAAGTGGCAGAAATAACTGAAGTCCGGGTTGCAGTTGATTCTTCGGGTGTGGTCAGATTTACGATTTCGCCACATGTTGTTAACAAATGTAGGTAACTTTTTCCTAATAGATTCCATTCCAGATGGGTGATCGAACGTTCGTAGGTCTTGAACGTTATCCATATGAGCGAGTATGACCTGGCATAAGTCGCTCAGCTCCCTCAATTTAGTTGCTACTAAGGTGTCGTCTTCATTGCCTTTGATCTCTGGGAACTTCTGTAGTCTTTTGCGCAGTTCATGAGATATCTCTTCTTCCGTTCCGAATCTTTTCTGAAGTTTATCCAAGATAGTTTGCAGCGCTACGTTCGAGTCGTTTATGTAGGCGGTTTTAAATACTTGTACGACTTTTCTTGGTGCGCCGATTGTATGAGCTTCCAAAATATCAATTTTGTCAACTGGGTCTAGCTTCAGATGGTCCATTCTATTTGTCAGTGATGATATCCAAGCATGGTAGATATACGAGTCGCCGTTGAATGGCGCTGGTGGACACTTCTTCAACTCCATCATGGCTAAGTACCTCGTATTGCAGTTTAGAGATTCTCTTATTTCGGAGTTGAATCCCCAAACGTACGGGTTAAAGGCAGGTGGAGCAGGGTTGAAGGCAGGTGGAGCAGGGTTGAAGGCAGGTGGAGCAGGGTTGAAGGCAGGTGGAGCAGGGTTGAAGGCAGGTGGAGCAGGGTTGAAGGCAGGTGGAGCAGGGTTGAAGGCAGGTGGAGCAGGGTTGAAGGCAGGTGGAGCAGGGTTGAAGGCAGGTGGAGCAGGGTTGAAGGCAGGTGGAGCAGGGTTGAAGGCAGGTGGAGCAGGGTTGAAGGCAGGTGGAGCAGGGTTGAAGGCAGGTGGAGCAGGGTTGAAGGCAGGTGGAGCAGGGTTGAAGGCAGGTGGAGCAGGGTTGAAGGCAGGTGGAGCAGGGTTGAAGGCAGGTGGAGCAGGGTTGAAGGCAGGTGGAGCAGGGTTGAAGGCAGGAGGAGCAGTGAGGACAGGAGGAGCAGTGAGGACAGGAGGAGCAGTGAGGACAGGAGGAGCAGTGAGGACAGGAGGAGCAGTGAGGACAGGAGGAGCAGTGAGGACAGGAGGAGCAGTGAGGACAGGAGGAGCAGTGAGGACAGGAGGAGCAGTGAGGACAGGAGGAGCAGTGAGGACAGGAGGAGCAGTGAGGACAGGAGGAGCAGTGAAGACAGGAGGAGCAGTGAGGACAGGAGGAGCAGTGAGGACAGGAGGAGCAGTGAGGACAGGAGGAGCAGTGAGGACAGGAGGAGCAGTGAGGACAGGAGGAGCAGTGAGGACAGGAGGAGCAGTGAAGACAGGAGGAGCAGTGAGGACAGGAGGAGCAGGGTTGAGGATATCTTCTCCTACTACTTCGCTAAATGCGAACTTAGGGAGATCTGCATATGAACGGGATATTTCGCTATCGTAGTGAAGAGTTAGTTTCGATTTGTCGTATGCACTAGGCTGGAGCCAACTCTCGACCAAATTCTCGTCTTCCAGATCTAAGTCGCTTATGCTTGAAGAAACACTGCCAGATTCTTCTTTTTCTAGTTCGACTTTAAGTAGAGCAATTTCTTCTTTGGCCTTCAGCTCCCTCCTTTCCAGTGCTATCTCTTTTCGCAAGGTAGTTTGCTTAATTTCAGCGATTTTCAATTGGCTTCTTATTTCTTTGGCCTTCAGAACGCTGGAGTAACTTGAAAGGAGACTCGTTTTGGATATCGTGGATGTGCCTCTCAGAGTATCATTGCACTTTTTTAACAGCTGAAATCCATGATCGGTAGACTCCATCAAATTTTCTCGTTGCAATTGGGCTGTTTTGAGTTCGTTGATGGAGCCTAAGTTTTCTAGAGCTTGGGTGAACAGTTCATACTGTTCTCTGTAGTGGGTCCACCTTTCCTTGAGATTGCGATTCAGAATCTTCAAGTGGCCGTGTTCTTTCCTTCGTGGAGTGAACTCTATTTGGCTTATCTCAGCGCAGATTTCTTCGAGCTCACGAATTGAGTTTTTGTAACAATTTTCTGCAACGGAAGGCGGTCTCTTACCGATCGCACCGGTATGCTCCAAGCGGTCGCTGGCTTGGTTACTGTACCGAAAGGGTCTCTTAACAGATAACGAGGTAAATGAATGTAGCCGTCTTGGTATATTTATTCACTCACGCTCGTAACCTGAAAACAATAAGTTCTTCAGATTACGAATATATTAACAATTAATGAAATAGAATTGGATTACAGACATCGTGACTTTTATTACGAAAAAAGATCTAAATTATTAAGCAACAATAGTTATTTAGCAGCAATAGTAGTTATTCATCAACAAACTCCATAATTACAATGGATGTCTTTTAAAAGGAACAAGTATAGTAATTATTTATGTGATCGGCAATTACGAAAAAAGACAATATCGCAGACTTCACCCTATAATAATTTAGATATGAAAACCTAAACTTACCAAGTTAGTGCACGAGTAATAGCGTGTAAGGTTTTTGATAGGTAGAAAATTTCATAGAACACATGAGTTATTTTAGTACGTACATTGTGAATAAAATGCCTGGAACAAAATAAAGGTTTCATGGCTATGGTAAATGGAACGAAATACTGGCAAATGAAGCGAAGAATGGTGAAATTATTAAATGCAAGAATGAAAAGGAACTAGTAAAGTATTAAAAATATGAAGACTGGCATATATCAGGGATACCTACAACTAAATCTCGCAAGTAAAAAGGCATCCGGTGCCAACCTAACGTGACAGTCCGCTATATACCCCCACTGTCCTAAAGCAGACCAGCTAGGCAACTCAGATCTAATGTAAGAGATTCGAGAAGCCAAGTATTAGATTATCAATTAAGTATGGTATTAAATAAAAATTTATAAGAATGAGAAGATAGATGCTACCTAAACAGTAAACACACAGCTAATCACGGATATGCTACCAGCACGGAGACGTGAATGAATGTCAGAAGAATGTCGGTGAAGTCTCTTTCTTCCAAACCTACAGAGGCTGGTACCCTAAATTGAATTCGGATATTACCCCAAATTTGGTTGTATTCAGATCAAAAAGAAATTATCATGGTGAACATGACAGGATCTATCTACAGAAAAGGATCTATCTACAGAGAAGGATTTATCTACAGCGAAGGATATATCTACGGGAAAGGATTTTTCATTTATTTATAGCAAAGGATCTTAGATCTATTTAACGCAAAGGATCTATCTACGATAAATGATCTATCTACTACAAAAGATCTATCTACAGCAAAGGATCTATCTACATTAAAGGATCTATCTACAGCAATGGATCAATCTACAGCGAAGGATTTATCTTCAGCAAAGGATCTTTCTACAGAATAGGATCTATCTACAGCAAAGGATCTATCTACAATTTGTGATCTATTTACAGCAAAGGATCTATCTACAGCTAAGGTTCTATCTACAGCAAATGATGAATCTATAGCAAAGGATATATCTACAGTAAAGGAACTCTATACAGCCAAAGGATCCATTTACAGCAAAGAATCTATCTACAACAAAGTATCTATCCACAGCAGTGGATCTATTTATAGCGGAGAATCTTTCTACAGCAACGGATCTATCTTCAGCAAAGGATCTTTCTACAGAATAGGATCAATCTACAGCAAAGGATCTATCTACAATATATGATATATTTACAGCAAAGGATCTATCTACAGCTAAGGATCTATCTACAGCAAATGATCAATCTATAGCAAAGGATTTATCTACAGTAAAGGAACTCTATGCAGCCAAAGGATCCATTTACAGCAAAGGCTCTATCTACCACAAAGGATCTATCCACAGCAATGGATCTATTTATAGTGGAGAATCTTTCTACAGCAAAGGATCTACTACAGCAAAGGATCTATCTTCAGCGAAGGATCTATCTAGAGCAAAGGATCTATCTACAGCAAAGGACCTATCTACAGTTAAGGATCTATTTACAGCGAAGAATCAAACTACAGCAAAGGATCTATCTACAGCAAAGGATCTATCTAAAGCATAGGATCTATCTACAGCAAAGGATCTATCTACAGTAAGGGATCTTTTTACAGCGAAGGATCAATCTACAGCAAAGGATCTATTTACAGCGAAGAATCGATCTACAGCAAAGGATCTATCTACAGCAAAGGATCTATCTACAATCAAGGATTTATCTACTGAAAAGGATCTATCTACAGCAAAGGATCAATCTACAGTTAAGGATCTATCTCAAGCAAAGGATCTATCTACAGCAAAGGATCCATCTACAGCCAATAATCTATTTACAGCAAAAGATCTTTCTACAACAGAGGATCTTTCTACATTAAAGGATCTATCTACAGCAAAAGATCTATCTACAGCAAAGTGATCTTTCTACAGTAAGGGATCTATCTATAGCAAAGAATCTATCTACACCAAAGGATCTTTCTACAGCGAATGATCTGTCAACAGCAAAGGATATTTCTACTGCGAAGGATCTATTTACAGCAGAAGATCTTTCTACAGCAAAGGATCTTTCTACAGCAAAGGATCTCTCAACAGCAAAGGATCTATTTAGAGTATGGGATCTATCTACAGCAAAGCTTTAATCTACAGTAAAGGATCTATCTACAGAAAAAGATCTATCTGCAGAAAAGTATTCGTCTACAGCGAAGGATCTATCTACAGCAAAGGATCTATCTACAGCAAGGGATCTATCTACAGCAAAGGATCTATCTACGGCAAAGGATTTATATATTTATTTATAGCAAAGGATCTATCCACAATAAATGATCTATCTACCACAAAAGATCTATCTACAACAAAGGATCTATCAACAAAAAAGAATCTATCAACAGCAAAGAATCTATCTACAGTAAAGGATCTATCTACAGCGAAGGATCTATCAACAGCAAAGCATCTATCTACAGCAGAGGATCAATCTACAGCGAAGGATTTATCTTCAGCAAAGGATCTTTCTACAGAATAGGATCTATCTACAGCAAAGGATCTATCTACAATATGTGATCTATTTACAGCAAAGGATCTATCTACAGCTAAAGTTCTATCTACAGCAAATGATGAATCTATAGCAAAGGATATATCTACAGTAAAGGAACTCTATACAGCCAAAGGATCCATTTACAGCAAAGAATCTATCTACAACAAAGTATCTATCCACAGCAGTGGATCTATTTATAGCGGAGAATCTTTCTACAGCAACGGATCTATCTTCAGCAAAGGATCTTTCTACAGAATAGGATCTATCTACAGCAAAGGATCTATCTACAATATATGATATATATACAGCAAAGGATCTATCTACAGCTAAGGATCTATCTACAGCAAATGATCAATCTATAGCAAAGGATTTATCTACAGTAAAGGAACTCTATACAGCCAAAGGATCCATTTACAGCAAAGGCTCTATCTACAACAAAGGATCTATCCACAGCAATGGATCTATTTATAGTGGAGAATCTTTCTACAGCAAAGGATCTACTACAGCAAAGGATCTATCTTCAGCAAAGGATCTATCTAGAGCAAAGGATCTATCTACAGCAAAGGACCTATCTACTGTAAAGGATCTATTTACAGCGAAGAATCAAACTACAGCAAAGGATCTATCTACAGCAAAGGATCTATCTACAGCATAGGATCTATCTACAGCAAAGGATCTATCTACAGTAAGGGATCTTTTTACAGCGAAGGATCAATCTACAGCAAAGGATCTATTTACAGCGAAGAATCGATCTACAGCAAAGGATCTATCTACAGCAAAGGATCTATCTACAATCAAGGATTTATCTACTGAAAAGGATCTATCTACAGCAAAGGATCAATCTACAGTTAAGGATCTATCTTAAGCAAAGGATCTATCTACAGCAAAGGATCCATCTACAGCCAATAATCTATTTACAGCAAAAGATCTTTCTACAACAGAGGATCTTTCTACATTAAAGGATCTATCTACAGCAAAAGATCTATCTACAGCAAAGTGATCTATCTACAGTAAGGGATCTATCTACAGCAAAGAATCTATCTACACCAAAGGATCTTTCTATAGCGAATGATCTGTCAACAGCAAAGGATCTTTCTACCGCGAAGGATCTATTTACAGCAGAAGATCTTTCTACAGCAAAGGATCTTTCTACAGCAAAGGATCTCTCAACAGCAAAGGATCTATTTAGAGTATGGGATCTATCTACAGCAAAGCTTTAATCTACAGTAAAGGATCTATCTACAGAAAAAGATCTATCTGCAGAAAAGTATTCGTCTACAGCGAAGGATCTATCTACAGCAAAGGATCTATCTACAGCAAAGGATCTATCTACAGCAAAGGATCTATCTACGTTAAAGGATTAATATATTTATTTATAGCAAAGGATCTATCCACAATAAATGATCTATCTACCACAATAGATCTATCTACAACAAATGATCTATCAACAAAAAAGAATCTATCAACAGCAAAGAATCTATCTACAGTAAAGGATCTATCTACAGCGAAGGATCTATCAACAGCAAAGCATCTATCTACAGCAAAGGATCTATCTACAGCAAGGGATCTATCGACAGTAAAGGATCTATCTACAGCAAAGGATCCATCTACAGCAAAGGATCTATCTACAGTCAAGGATCTATCTACTGCAAAGGATCTGCCCACAGCAAAGGATCTGTCCACAGCAAAGGATCTATCTACAGCAAAGTATCTCTCTACAGCAAAGGATCTATTTACAGTATGGGATCTAACAACAGCAAAGGTTTTATCAACAGTAATGGATCTATCAACAGAAAAGGATTTATCTACAGAAAAGGATTTATCTACAGCGAAGGATCTATCTAAAGCCAATGATCTATCTACAGTAAGGGATCTATTTACAGCGAAGGATCAAACTACAGCAAAGGATCTATCTACAGCAAAGGACCTATCTACAGTAAGGGATCTATTTACAGCGAAGGATCAAACTACAGCAAAGGATCTATCTACAGCAATGGATCTATCTACAGCATTGGATCTATCTACAGCAAAGGATCTATCTACAGTAAGGGATCTTTTTGCAGCGAAGGATCAATCTACAGCAAAAGATCTATTTACAGCGAAGAATCGATCTACAGCAAAGGATCTATCTACAGCAAAGGATCTATCTACAGCAAAGGATCTTTCTACAATCAAGGATTTATCTGCTGCAAAGGATCTATCTACAGCAAAGGATCAATCTACAGTGAAGGATCTATCTTAAGCAAAGGATCTATCTACAGCAAATGATCTATTTACAGCAAAAAATCTTTCTACAACAGAGGATCTTTCTACATTAAAGGATCTATCTACAGCAAAAGATCTATCTACAGCAAAGTGATCTATCTACAGCAAGGGATCTATCTACAGCAAAGAATCTATCTACACCAAAGGATCTTTCTACAGCGAATGATCTGTCAACAGCAAAGGATCTTTCTACTGCGAAGGATCTATTTACAGCAGAAGATCTTTCTACAGCAAAGGATCTTTCTACAGCAAAGGATCTCTCAACAGCAAAGGATCTATTTAGAGTATGGGATCTATCTACAGCAAAGCTTTAATCTACAGTAAAGGATCTATCTACAGAAAAAGATCTATCTGCAGAAAAGTATTCGTCTACAGCGAAGGATCTATCTACAGCAAAGGATCTATCTACAGCAAGGGATCTATCTACAGCAAAGGATCTATCTACGGCAAAGGATTTATATATTTATTTATAGCAAAGGATCTATCCACAATAAATGATCTATCTACCACAAAAGATCTATCTACAACAAAGGATCTATCAACAAAAAAGAATCTATCAACAGCAAAGAATCTATCTACAGTAAAGGATCTATCTACAGCGAAGGATCTATCAACAGCAAAGCATCTATCTACAGCAGAGGATCAATCTACAGCGAAGGATTTATCTTCAGCAAAGGATCTTTCTACAGAATAGGATCTATCTACAGCAAAGGATCTATCTACAATATGTGATCTATTTACAGCAAAGGATCTATCTACAGCTAAAGTTCTATCTACAGCAAATGATGAATCTATAGCAAAGGATATATCTACAGTAAAGGAACTCTATACAGCCAAAGGATCCATTTACAGCAAAGAATCTATCTACAACAAAGTATCTATCCACAGCAGTGGATCTATTTATAGCGGAGAATCTTTCTACAGCAACGGATCTATCTTCAGCAAAGGATCTTTCTACAGAATAGGATCTATCTACAGCAGAGGATCTATCTACAATATATGATATATTTACAGCAAAGGATCTATCTACAGCTAAGGATCTATCTACAGCAAATGATCAATCTATAGCAAAGGATTTATCTACAGTAAAGGAACTCTATACAGCCAAAGGATCCATTTACAGCAAAGGCTCAATCTACAACAAAGGATCTATCCACAGCAATGGATCTATTTATAGTGGAGAATCTTTCTACAGCAAAGGATCTACTACAGCAAAGGATCTATCTTCAGCAAAGGATCTATCTAGAGCAAAGGATCTATCTACAGCAAAGGACCTATCTACAGTAAAGAATCTATTTACAGCGAAGAATCAAACTACAGCAAAGGATCTATCTACAGCAAAGGATCTATCTACAGCATAGGATCTATCTACAGCAAAGGATCTATCTACAGTAAGGGATCTTTTTACAGCGAAGGATCAATCTACAGCAAAGGATCTATTTACAGCGAAGAATCGATCTACAGCAAAGGATCTATCTACAGCAAAGGATCTATCTACAATCAAGGATTTATCTACTGAAAAGGATCTATCTACAGCAAAGGATCAATCTACAGTTAAGGATCTATCTTAAGCAAAGGATCTATCTACAGCAAAGGATCCATCTACAGCCAATAATCTATTTACAGCAAAAGATCTTTCTACAACAGAGGATCTTTCTACATTAAAGGATCTATCTACAGCAAAAGATCTATCTACAGCAAAGTGATCTATCTACAGTAAGGGATCTATCTACAGCAAAGAATCTATCTACACCAAAGGATCTTTCTACAGCGAATGATCTGTCAACAGCAAAGGATCTTTCTACCGCGAAGGATCTATTTACAGCAGAAGATCTTTCTACAGCAAAGGATCTTTCTACAGCAAAGGATCTCTCAACAGCAAAGGATCTATTTAGAGTATGGGATCTATCTACAGCAAAGCTTTAATCTACAGTAAAGGATCTATCTACAGAAAAAGATCTATCTGCAGAAAAGTATTCGTCTACAGCGAAGGATCTATCTACAGCAAAGGATCTATCTACAGCAAAGGATCTATCTACAGCAAAGGATCTATCTACGTTAAAGGATTAATATATTTATTTATAGCAAAGGATCTATCCACAATAAATGATCTATCTACCACAATAGATCTATCTACAACAAAGGATCTATCAACAAAAAAGAATCTATCAACAGCAAAGAATCTATCTACAGTAAAGGATCTATCTACAGCGAAGGATCTATCAACAGCAAAGCATCTATCTACAGCAAAGGATCTATCTACAGCAAGGGATCTATCGACAGTAAAGGATCTATCTACAGCAAAGGATCCATCTACAGCAAAGGATCTATCTACAGTCAAGGATCTATCTACTGCAAAGGATCTGCCCACAGCAAAGGATCTGTCCACAGCAAAGGATCTATCTACAGCAAATTATCTCTCTACAGCAAAGGATCTATTTACAGTATGGGATCTAACAACAGCAAACGTTTTATCAACAGTAATGGATCTATCAACAGAAAAGGATTTATCTACAGAAAAGGATTTATCTACAGCGAAGGATCTATCTAAAGCCAATGATCTATCTACAGTAAGGGATCTATTTACAGCGAAGGATCAAACTACAGCAAAGGATCTATCTACAGCAAAGGACCTATCTACAGTAAGGGATCTATTTACAGCGAAGGATCAAACTACAGCAAAGGATCTATCTACAGCAAAGGATCTATCTACAGCATTGGATCTATCTACAGCAAAGGATCTATCTACAGTAAGGGATCTTTTTGCAGCGAAGGATCAATCTACAGCAAAAGATCTATTTACAGCGAAGAATCGATCTACAGCAAAGGATCTATCTACAGCAAAGGATCTATCTACAGCAAAGGATCTTTCTACAATCAAGGATTTATCTACTGCAAAGGATCTATCTACAGCAAAG
Organism: Caprella mutica; assembly: GCA_947561585.1. Taxonomy (NCBI): domain Eukaryota; kingdom Metazoa; phylum Arthropoda; class Malacostraca; order Amphipoda; family Caprellidae; genus Caprella; species Caprella mutica. Next base: position 128,869 of record CANNZV010001675.1, read on the forward strand.
GATCAATCTACAGTGAAGGATCTATCTAAAGCAAAGGATCTATCTACAGCAAATGATCTATTTACAGCAAAAAATCTTTCTACAACAGAGGATCTTTCTACATTAAAGGATCTATCTACAGCAAAAGATCTATCTACAGCAAAGTGATCTATCTACAGCAAGGGATCTATCTACAGCAAAGAATCTATCTACACCAAAGGATCTTTCTACAGCGAATGATCTGTCAACAGCAAAGGATCTTTCTACTGCGGAGGATCTATTTACAGCAGTAGATCTTTCTACAGCAAAGGATCTTTCAACAGCAAAGGATCTCTCTGCAGCAAAGGATCTATTTACAGTATGGGATCTATCTACAGCAAAGCTTTAATCTACAGTAAAGGATCTATCTACAGAAAAAGATCTATCAACAGAAAAGGATTCATCTACAGCGAAGGATCTATCTACATCAAAGGATCTATCTGCAGCAAAGGATCTATATACAGCAAAGGATCTATCTACGGCAAAGGATTTATATATTTATTTATAGCAAAGGAACTTAGATCTATTTACAGCAAAGAATCTATCTACAATAAATGATCTATCTACTACAAAAGATCTATCTACAACAAAGGATCTATCTACAACAAAGAATCTATCAACAGCAAAGAATCTATCTACAGTAAAGGATCTATCCACAGCAAAGGAACTATCTACAGCAAAGCATCTATCTACAGCAAAGGATCTATCTACAGCAAGGGATCTATCGACAGTAAAGGATCAATCTACAGCAAAGGATCCATCTACAGCAAAGGATCTATCTACAGTCAAGGATCTATCTACTGCAAAGGATCTGTCCACAGCAAAGGATCTGTCCACAGCAAAGGATCTATCTACAGCAAAGGATCTATCTACAGCAAGGGATCTATCGACAGTAAAGGATCAATCTACAGCAAAGGATCCATCTACAGCAAAGGATCTATCTACAGTCAAGGATCTATCTACTGCAAAGGATCTGTCCACAGCAAAGGATCTGTCCACAGCAAAGGATCTATCTACAACAAAGAATCTATCTACAGCAAAGAATATATGTTCAGAAAAGAATCTATAAACAGCAGAGGATCTATCAACAGCGAAGGATCTATCTACAGTAAATGAACTATATACAGCAAAAAATCCATCTACAGTTAAGGATCTATCAACAGCAAAGGATCTATCTACAGCAAAAGATCTATTAACAGCAAAAGTTCCATATTCTGCAAAGGATCTATCTACAGCAAAGGATCTATCTACAGCAAAGTATCTATCTACAGCAAAGGATCTATCTACAGCAAAGGATTTATCTACAGCAAAGGATCCATCTACAGCAAGGGATCTATCTTGAGCAAAGGATCTTTCTACAGAATAGGATCTATCTACAGCAAAGGATCTTTCTACAATATGTGCTCTATTTACAGCAAAGGATCTATCTACAGCAAAAGATCTATCTACAGCAAATGATCAATCTATAGCAAAGGATATATCTACAGTAATGGATCTCTATACAGCCAAAGGATTCATTTACAGCAAAGGATCTATCTACAACAAATGATCTATCTACAGCAAAGGATCTATTTTTAGCGGAGAATCTTTTTACAGCAAAGGATCTAATACAGCATAGGATCTATCTTCAGCAAAGGATCTTTCTACAGCTAAGGATCTATCTACTGCAAAGGATCTATCTACAGTCAAGGATTTATTTACTGCAAAGGATCAATCTACAGCAAAGGATTAATCTCCAGTTAAGGATTTATCTTAAGCAAAGGATCTATCTACAGCAAAGGATCTATCTACAGTAAGGGATCTTTTTGCAGCGAAGGATCAATCTACAGCAAAGGATCTATTTACAGCGAAGGATCGATCTACAGCAAAGGATCTATCTACAGCAAAGGATCTATCTACAGCAAAGGATCTATCTACAGTCAAGGATTCATCTACTGCAAAGGATCTATCTACAGCAAAGGATTAATCTACAGTTAAGGATCTATCTTAAGCAAAGGATCTATCTACAGCAAAGGATCTATCTACAGCAAAGAATCTATCTACACCGAAGGATCTTTCTACAGTGCAGGATCTGTCAACAGCAAAGGATCTATCTCCAGCTAATGATCTATTTACATCAAAAGATCTTTCTACAACAGAGGATCTTCCTACATTAAAGGATCTATCTACAGCAAATGATCTATCTACAGCAGAGTGATCTATCTACAGAAAATAATCTATCTACAGCAAAGAATCTATCTAGACCAAAGGATCTTTCTACAGCGAAAGATCTGTCAACAGCAAAGGATCTTTCTACTGCAAAGGATCTATTTACAGCAAAAGATCTTTCTACAGCAGAGGATCTTTCTACAGCAAAGTATCTCTTTACAGCAAAGGATCTATTTAGAGTATTGGATCTATCAACAGCAAAGGTTTTATCAACAGTAATGGATCTATCTACAGAAAAGGATCTATCTACAGAGAAGGATTTATCTACAGCGAAGGATCTATCTACAGCAAAGGATCCATCTACAGCAAAGGATCTATCTACGGGAAAGGATTTTTAATTTATTTATAGCAAAGGATCTTAGATCTATTCAACGCAAAGGATCTATCTACGATAAATGATCTATCTACTACAAAAGATCTATCTACAGCAAAGGATCTATCTACATTAAAGGATCTATCTACAGCAATGGATCAATCTACAGCGAAGGATTTATCTTCAGCAAAGGATCTTTCTACAGAATAGGATCTATCTACAGCAAAGGATCTATCTACAATATGTGATCTATTTACAGCAAAGGATCTATCTACAGCTATGGTTCTATCTACAGCAAATGATGAATCTATAGCAAAGGATATATCTACAGTAAAGGAACTCTATACAGCCAAAGGATCCATTTACAGCAAAGAATCTATCTACAACAAAGTATCTATCCACAGCAGTGGATCTATTTATAGCGGAGAATCTTTCTACAGCAACGGATCTATCTTCAGCAAAGGATCTTTCTACAGAATTGGATCTATCTACAGCAAAGGATCTATCTACAATATATGATATATTTACAGCAAAGGATCTATCTACAGCTAAGGATCTATCTACAGTAAATGATCAATCTATAGCAAAGGATTTATCTACAGTAAAGGAACTCTATACAGCCAAAGGATCCATTTACAGCAAAGGCTCTATCTACAGCAAAGGATCTATCTTCAGCAAAGGATCTATCTAGAGCAAAGGATCTATCTACAGCAAAGGACCTATCTACAGTAAAGGATCTATTTACAGCGAAGGATCAAACTACAGCAAAGGATCTATCTACAGCAAAGGATCTATCTACAGCATAGGATCTATCTACAGCAAAGGATCTATCCACAGTAAGGGATCTTTTTGCAGCGAAGGATCAATCTACAGCAAAGGATCTATTTACAGCGAAGAATCGATCTACAGCAAAGGATCTATCTACAGCAAAGGATCTATCTACAATCAAGGATTTATCTACTGAAAAGGATCTATCTACAGCAAAGGATCAATCTACAGTTAAGGATCTATCTTAAGCAAAGGATCTATCTACAGCAAAGGATCTATCTACAGCCAATAATCTATTTACAGCAAAAGATCTTTCTTCAACAGAGGATCTTTCTACATTAAAGGAACTATCTACAGCAAAAGATCTATCTACAGCAAAGTGATCTATCTACAGTAAGGGATCTATCTACAGCAAAGAATCAATCTACACCAAAGGATCTTTTTACAGCGAATGATCTGTCAACAGCAAAGGATCTTTCTACTGCGAAGGATCTATTTACAGCAGAAGATCTTTCTACAGCAAAGGATCTTTCTACAGCAAAGGATCTCTCAACAGCAAAGGATCTATTTAGAGTATGGGATCTATCTACAGCAAAGCTTTAATCTACAGTAAAGGATCTATCTACAGAAAAAGATCTATCTGCAGAAAAGTATTCGTCTACAGCGAAGGATCTATCTACAGCAAAGGATCTATCTACAGCAAAGGATCTATCTACAGCAAAGGATCTATCTACGGCAAAGGATTTATATATTTATTTATAGCAAAGGATCTATCCACAATTAATGATCTATCTACCAAAAAAGATCTATCTACAACAAAGGATCTATCAACAAAAAAGAATCTATCAACAGCAAAGAATCTATCTACAGTAAAGGATCTATCTACAGCGAAGGATCTATCAACAGCAAAGCATCTATCTACAGGAAAGGATCTATCTACAGCAAAGGATCTATCTACAATAAGGGATATTTCTACAGTAAAGGATCTATCTACTACAAAGGATCTTTCGACAGCAAACGATCTATCTACAACAAAGAATCTATCTACAGCAAAAAATATATCTACAGTAAAGGCTCTATCCTCAGCAAAGGATCTATCTACAGCAAAGCATCTATCTACATCAAAGGATCTATCTACAGCAAGGGATCTATCGACAGTGAAGGATCTATCTACATCAAAGGATCCATCTACAGCAAATGATCTATCTACAGTCAAGGATCTATCAAGAGCAAAGGATCTATATACAGCAAAAGATATAGTAACAGCAAAAGTTCTATATTCTGTAAAGGATCTATCTACAGCAAAGGATCTATCTACAGGAAAGTATCTATCTACAGCAAAGGATCTATCTACAGTAAAGGATTTATCTACAGCAAAGGATCTATCTCCAGCAAATGATATATTTACAGCAAAAGATCTTTCTACAACAGAGGATCTTTCTACATTAAGGGATCTATCTACAGCAAATGATCTATCTACAGCAGAGTGATCTATCTACAGAAAGGGATCTATCTACAGCAAAGAATCTATCTACACCAAAGGATCTTTCTACAGCAAAAGATCTGTCAACAGCAAAGGATCTTTCTACTCCAAAGAATCTATTTACAGCAGAAGATCTTTCTACAGCAGAGGATCTTTCTACAGCAAAGTATCTCTCTACAGCAAAGGATCTATTTACAGTATGGGATCTATCAGCAGCAAAGGTTTTATCAACAGTAATGGATCTATCAACAGAAAAGGATCTATCTACAGAAAAGGATCTATCTACAGCAAAGGATCTATCTAAAGCCAATGATCTATCTACAACAAAGGATCTAATTACAGCAGAGGAACTTTATACAGTAAAGGATCAATCTACAGCAAAGGATCTATCAACAGCAAAGTAATCTATCTGCAGTAAGGGATCTATCTACAGCAAAGCATCTATCTACAGCAAAAGATCTATCTACAGCAAAGGATCTATTGACAGTAAAGGATCTATCTACAACAAAGAATATATCTACAGCAAAGAATATATGTTCAGAAAAGAATCTATAAACAGCAGAGGATCTATCTACAGCGAAGGATCTATCTACAGTAAATGAACTATATACAGCAAATGATCCATCTACAGGTAAAGATCTATCAACAGCAAAGGATCTATCTACAGTAAAGGATCTATTTACTGCAAAGGATCTGTCCACAGCAAAGGATCTATCTACAGTAAAGTAGCTATATACAGCTAAGGATTAATCTACAGGAAAGGTTCTATAAACAGCAAAGGATCTATCTACAGCAAAGGATCTATCTACAGCCAATAATCTATTTACAGCAAAAGATCTTTCTACAACAGAGGATCTTTCTACATTAAAGGATCTATCTACAGCAAAAGATCTATCTACAGCAAAGTGATCTATCTACAGTAAGGGATCTATCTACAGCAAAGAATCTATCTACACCAAAGGATCTTTCTACAGCGAATGATCTGTCAACAGCAAAGGATCTTTCTACTGCGAAGGATCTATTTACAGCAGAAGATTTTTCTACAGCAATGGATCTTTCTACAGCAAAGGATCTCTCAACAGCAAAGGATCTATTTAGAGTATGGGATCTATCTACAGCAAAGCTTTAATCTACAGTAAAGGATCTATCTACAGAAAAAGATCTATCTGCAGAAAAGTATTCGTCTACAGCGAAGGATCTATCTACAGCAAAGGATCTATCTACAGCAAAGGATCTATCTACAGCAAAGGATCTATCTACGGCAAATGATTTATATATTTATTTATAGCAAAGGATCTATCCACAATAAATGATCTATCTACCACAAAAGATCTATCTACAACAAAGGATTTATCAACAAAAAAGAATCTATCAACAGCAAAGAATCTATCTACATCAAAGGCTCTATCTACAGCAAGGGATCTATCGACAGTAAAGGATCTATCTCCAGCAAATGATCTATTTACAGAAAAAGATCTTTCTACAATAGAGGATCTTTCTACATTAAAGGATCTATCTACAGCAAATGATCTATCTACAGCAGAGTGATCTATCTACAGAAAGGGATCTATCTACAGCAAAGAATCTATCTATACCAAAGGATCATTCTACAGCGAAAGATCTGTCAACAGCAAAGGATCTTTCTACTGCAAAGAATCTATTTACAGCAGAAGATCTTTCTACAGCAGAGGATCTTTCTACAGCAAAGTATCTCTCTACAGCAAAGGATCTATTTACAGTATGGGATCTATCAACAGCAAAGGTTTTATCAACAGTAATGGATCTATCAACAGAAAAGGATCTATCTACAGGAAAGGATCTATCTACAGAAAAGGATCTATCTAAAGCCAATGATCTATCTACAACAAAGGATCTTATTACAGCAGAGGAACTTTATACAGCAAAGGATCAATCTACAGCAAAGGATCTATCTACAGCAAAGTAATCTATCTGCAGTAAGGGATCTATCTACAGCAAAGCATCTATCTACAGCGAAAGATCTATCTACAGCAAAGGATCTATCGACAGTGAAGGATCTATCTACAACAAAGAATATATCTACAGCAAAGAATATATGTTCAGAAAAGAATCTATAAACAGCAGAGGATCTATCTACAGCGAAGGATCTATCTACAGTAAATGAACTATATACATCAAATGATCCATCTACAGTTAAGGATCTATCAACAGCAAAGGATCTATCTACATTAAAGGATCTATTTACTGCAAAGGATCTGTCCACAGCAAAGGATCTATCTACAGTAAAGTAGCTATATACAGCTAAGGATAAATCTACAGGAAAGGTTCTATAAACAGCAAAGGATCTATCTACAGCAAAAGATCTATTTACAGCAAAAGGTCTATCTACAGCAAAGGATCTATCTACAGGAAAGGATCTATCTACAGGAAAGGATCTATCTACAGCAAAGGATCTATCTACAATAAGGGATATATCTACATTAAAGAATCTATCTACTACAAAGGATCTTTCGACAGCAAACGATCTATCTACAACAAAGAATCTATCTACAGCAAAAAATATATCTACAGTAAAGGCTCTATCCTCAGCAAAGGATCTATCTACAGCAAAGCATCTATCTACTTCAAAGGATCTATCTACAGCAAGGGATCTATCGACAGTAAAAGATCTATCTACATCAAAGGATCCATCTACAGCAAATGATCTATCTACAGTCAAGGATCTATCAAGAGCAAAGGATCTATATACAGCAAAAGATATATTAACAGCAAAAGTTCTATATTCTGCAAAGGATCTATCTACAGCAAAGGATCTATCTACAGGAAAGTAGCTATATACAGCTAAAGATAAATCTACAGGAAAG
>CANNZV010001676.1:0-136454 GCA_947561585.1 Caprella mutica
GTAAGGTTATATAAGGATTCTTGTCAATTATTCTATTTTGGTATTTTCATTTGTATAAACTTTTTAAAATTCTAGGATGAACCCATGGATGATTGGGAGGATGAACCAGATTTCCAAGATGAAGATGAACAAAATCCAGAAGAATTCTTTGAAGTACCGGCCAAAACTCCCAATATAAATAGTTTAGCTTCTGTTACGACTTCTTCCTCGAGTAGTAGTATATCGAGATGCAATTCCCCTACAAATATTCATCAGAATATATCAAAGTCTGTGATATCATCATTCAAAGCTCCTGAAAAAGTATTACCCCAATCTATTGAATCTCCAAAACAATCTAATCTCCATTGTGAAACGTCCGATGATGTTAATTTTTATACCGTCGATGATGTACTTTCGCATCCAATTCTCAAAGTAAGTTTGTAACGCGACTTTTGTTTCTGTATCTAATCATGTTTCTGTGTCTTATTATGTTTCTGTATCTAATCATGCTCATGTTTTTTTATTTTCCAGAGTATATCACCCAACTCTAATCAGGACTCTAAAACTCTGAATAGCCTGCAAAGCAGTCTGCATGAGATGATGGCTGAGACTTTTATTTCTCTTCCTGTTCAGCAGCTTAACAAACACATACCTAATTATGATATAATAAACCACAACAAGCTGGTGTACGCTTACAGACAGATAGCCTCCCTGAAAGCTAAATTCTCCTCTCATCCTATCGGTAGTGAAGATGTCAATTGTGACTATGTAAAAGAAAATAGGTCCAGTGTGTCCTCCAACCAAATTGGGGAAAATGAAAAATTAAATGAGGGAACTTTACAATATAGTGGAGGAAGTACACAATACAGTGGGGGAAATGAAATTTTGAATGGAGGAAATACACAATACAGTGGGGGGAATACTCAATACAATAGGGGAAGTTCACTGTTCAATGGGAGAAATTCACAACAAAATAATAGGAGTGTACAACAAAATACAGAAAGTTCGTTACCTAAATTAATGCCCCTACCAAATATGAAGGAAAGTTTCAGTTCCTCCAGTCCCCTCTTCAATGACAATAATACTGCAAATGAGTGGGAGAATGAAGTCTCATTCAGTCACTGTGATCAGTCGAGTGACAATCTCGATGATTCTGATTTGCTCTCTTCTCGAGTAGGGTGAGTAGCTACTTGCCAGTTTTCTTATCAGAAGCTGGGAATAGAAGTTTTAATCCTAATTCATTCATCTAACTAAGAAAAAAAATAGTTTATAGCTATATGCGACTCTGTTATACAATTTATCAAACTGAATTTTTCTCTTGATACTTAAATACGCAACTAATACCTGGACTACTATTTATCTTTTAGGCAAAAGTCAGATGATGCAGACTACACTAAAATTCTCTACAAGACTCCATCGAAGGAAGCTAACAAATCAGTTGCTTCGGGCAGTTCCAAACCTGTTGAATCTCCCGTAAGATTCCACGGCAATGTTATTAATGACGGACCAACTGGAGAGTTCAGTGGAATGAATTATCCTCACACCAGAGAGATGATCAAAGTGAGTACAACTATTTCATTACTTTATCCCACAACTAATTTGAAACATCTTTATTGAATTAAAAGGAACAAATAATTAACCTATACTGTGGGAAATTAACTACTATAAAGCAATAAATATTTTGAAGTAGCTAGCTATTTAAGGTTAAAATATAGTTTTACTCTTGCTATAAAATAAATATACTTTTCGGGCAATATAAAGGAAGCTAAAATATAATCAAACTTGAAAAAACTTTATCCTTAATTTAATTTTAAGAACTTGTCTGAATTTCTATTAGTCTGTTTTTCTATATTGATGAACAACTCTTCCTATTATTTAATAAAACATATAGCTTTTTACTAATTATCAATCTCTTCTCACAGGTTTTCCACCAGAAGTTTGGTTTGCGGAAGTTCCGAGAGAATCAGAAGGAGATTATCAATGCGGCGCTGCTTGGCAAGGATTGCTTCGTGCTGATGCCGACTGGAGGAGGGAAGAGTCTCTGCTATCAGGTGGAACTAGGTGATAGAGATGCTTTCCAAAATTACCTAGTTTGCTATCAGGTGGAACTAGGTGATAGAGATGCTTTCCAAAATTACATAGTTTGCTATCAATAGCATCTGTTGTTAAATGTGCTTTATACTTACATTTTGTGTGTATCTCTTTTTATTTTAATGTATTTGTTACCTTTATATTGGCAACTGTTAGTTTTATATTATTTACCCTAGTCTTAGTTGAGTCTTGGAATACCTGTAATGCTCTTCACCATATTTTTAAATTTTTTGCACCCATCTTGTTGGTTTCTGATCATAAAATAAGCACTTTCAAATCTCATTTCATGATCTTCACCCTGTCTTTACTCTCGAATAAAGAGTAAATAATAATTCCTCATTTTGCAGTTTTAGAGGATAGCGCTAGGGTTATGCTCTTCAACTACGAGGTCTTAGATTTTTGTGTTAGGTAGGCTCGTAGGCTTCATTTACTATCACCTCTTCATTTTCCTCTTCCATCCGTGAGTGCAGCCACCGGTGCTTGTGTCCCATTTCGTCACATTCCTTGGTAAGTGACTGTATTCACGGAGTAGCTTTTCTGCATCCATGAGCATTGTCACCGACGGTGGTAAGTGACTTTGTTCATGGAGCCACTTTCCTCTCTGACTGCTTCTTCCAGTCCCTTGTATTTAATTTCCTTTTGACGTCAGCGATATGGCCTTTGGTTCCGAAGCAGACGTTAAACCCCCTAATAAATTAATTAAATTAAAATTAATTCCTCATTATTAGGTTGAATTATTTTAGTTAATTTACTAAATTTGAGATTTCCATTAGCTATTATCTTTTTGTTTCTTATATTAGTTTTCATGTGGAGATAATTTAACCTGATATTCTTGGAGAGAAAATACCATAGAACATAAAAATAAGGGTTACAGCCGCGTGATTTGTTACGTTCTTTTTCCCTCAGTTACCCGCGTGTGTTAATGATGGTGTGTCCATTGTGGTGTCACCCCTCAAGTCCCTCATCCAAGACCAAGTGCAGAAGCTCTCTTCCCTGGACATACCCGCCTCCAGGTTATCTGGGGACATATCCATGGCTGATGAGAATGATGTGTATACTGAACTGATGAAGAGGGAACCAGGTGTGTTTATATAGCTTTTTGTATTGTTCTGATGAAAGTACTGACTTTTTAAAATTTAAAGCCTATTTTTATTAAATATGTATTGAATTTATTACTCTTTATATATGAATTCCAGAAGTCTTTGATACATCTTGACTGTGAATGTCTCCAAAACTATTAAAAACGTAATCAATTTTTTAGAATGCATTTTTAAAATTTCTTTCTTAAATCAAAATTGTTACTGTTTTCTTTTGTCCCAGGTATTAAATTACTCTACGTAACTCCTGAGAAAATTGTTGCCAGCCAGAAGTTTGTGAGCATACTAGAATCACTGTACAACAGGAGAAACCTTTCTCGTTTTATCATTGACGAGGCCCACTGCGTGTCACAGTGGGGACACGACTTCAGACCTGACTACAAGAAGATGAACATGCTACGCTCCAAGTTCCCTGGGGTGCCGACCATAGCCCTAACAGCCACTGCCACACCCAGGGTTAGAATAGACATCCTGCACCAGTTAGGGCTGAAGTCCCCCAAGTGGTTCCTGAGTAGCTTCAACAGAGGCAATCTCCACTACGATGTCCTGCCCAAGAAAGGAAAGATTTCTGATGAGATCATTGCTCTCATACGCAGCAAATACCACAACATGAGTGGAATAGTTTATTGCCTCTCCAGAAAAGAGTGTGACACTGTAAGTCTCTTTCTTTAGATCCCACATTTTCGACCATATTAGAATGAAAATATTGGTTAGCAAGTAGTTAAATTAGCTAGCTATACATTTTCTCTTATATGATCGAAAATGTGGAACCGTTTGATAATTCGGAACTTACCCTAGAAAGAAAATGCATTTTATCAATAGCTATGCTCGTTGCTTTTGAAAGAATTCTCCATTTAATAAAGACTTTTCATGCATTTCAAATTTATGCTGTATATCTTATTATGTTTGAATTTTGATGTTTCTGATAGCTGGTGCCATTCTTAGCCTTCCACATTATTTATAAATGAGAATATGAATAAGTAGCTTGCAGCATAGTTTCTAACTCCTCTTTTCCCCATTAGGTGTCCTCAGACCTGAGCAAGGCCAAGATATCCTCCACCAGTTACCACGCGGGACTATCCGACTCACAGAGAGGTAAAGCCCAGAACCTGTGGCTCAACGACAAGTGCAAGGTAATGGAGTGGGGGTGAAGGGAGTGGGGGTGAATGGATTGGAGTGGAAATTATTAGAGTGGAGGTGAATGGAATGGAGGTGAAGGTCAATAAATATGTGAAGTTAAATAAATAAGTGAAGGTAACTCTTTATTTTCCCCCTTTAGGTGGTGGTGGCTACAATCGCCTTTGGTATGGGCATAGACAAGCCCAATGTGAGGTTTGTGATCCACCACTCGTTGCCAAAGAGCATAGAGGGCTACTACCAAGAGAGTGGGAGGGCGGGCAGGGATGGGGAGCCTTCCTTCTGCACCCTCTACTACTGCTACAGGGACATGCACAGACTCAAGAAGATGATAGAGATGGATAGGGACAATCCAGAGGCCAAGAAAACTCACTATGACAATCTTTATAGAATGGTAAGGGAGTTGAATTGTAATAAAATACTTAAAAAAAGTACTTCATATTAACTTTGTTTCATTTGAATTTTGTTTCATATTTAGCTCCCAATAAAAAATTTTCTAAGTCGAAATGATTCCTACAATAATTTCAATATTTTTATTTATTTTAGAAATGGGTTATATCTCTGCTTATATAGCAAGCTACTCTAATATTTTTTCACATTATATCTCCTGCCAGTTATAATAATCTATATGCAGTCATTTTATTTTTAATATTTCTTATTGTAACACATAAGGTCGCTTACTGTGAGAACAAAACGGACTGCCGTCGCACGCAGCTTCTGAACTACTTTGGGGAGGTGTTTGACAGGGAGAAGTGCATCAACAACAAGAAGACCTCTTGTGACAACTGCCTCAGCCACGGCTCATTCAAGTCTGTGGATGTGACCAAAGAAGCTAAGGCCATTGTACAGGCAGTGCAACAACTGTGTTCAGGTGAGTGAAGGCAGTAGTAATGACCTTTTATAAAGGATGTAGTTACCCTAGGTTGCTATTAGGGAATAGCCATCTGAAAAGTGTTATCGTGCATCTGGCAAGTAACCAACTGCCTACTAGACACAGTTAGAATTATCAGAGTTTGAAACTTGTATTTGTGATTATAACTAATCATTACTAGTCCACTTTTGATAGGGTAAGCTACGAAATCATTACTAGTCCACTTTTGATAGGGTAAGCTACGAAATATAAAAATTAATCAAAGAGGTAGCTAAAGTAATTAGAGAGAAATGAGTTAAAATCTCTAATTATGCATATTTTTTGAAAATTTTAGCACAGTCCGATAATTCGTGACTAAACCGTTATGCTTTTAAAGTGTGTTGTAAAAACAGTGGCAGTTTATAGCTAGGCCTGCCATGTTACTGCTTTTATTTTTACCAGCGTAACATTTCTCTTCTTTTATTATTGTGAAAGGACTACAAACATCAGTTTGCTACAATTTTGATCTATTTTCAGGGGGAAGATGGACCAACAACTTCACTGTGAATCATTTCGTGGACATCTTCAAAGGGTCAGAGGCTAAGAAGGTTGTTGACAATGGTCACAACAGACACCCCATGCACGGTGTGGGTAAGGCCTGGTCACGCAATGACTCAGAGAGACTCATTCACAGACTCATTCTCACTGGCTACCTCAGGGAGGAGCTTGTCTTCACCAGAGATGACATTGCTAACTCTTACCTCAGGGTGGAGAAAAAGGGCATGACCTTCGTCAGCAGTAAGGACAGTAAGGTGGGTAATGTAGGGTAGCTAAATTACGAATGATCGGTCAGTTTCACATCTTCGGTCATAAAAGAGAAAACGATATTATAATTGTTATTTTATTTTAATTTTAGTTAGTATCCATGATACCTGCAGGTATCATGGATACCAATTAAGATTAAATTACAATTATAATATTGTTTTTTCTTTTATGACCGAAGATGTGAAACTGACCCATAATTCGTAATCTACTCTAACTTCTCAATTACCGGTCGGTTAGAACGGAAACGTAAGAAAAAATATTTAATTATCATTATTCACCTTATTTTATATCTATAGGCCCCCAGGGGCTCTATTCTGTAGCTGTCTGTGGTGAATGGAAGAGAAGGGGTGTGGCGTCCCTTGGGCCCCGAACTGTTGTAATTTGGATTATGGATTGTCTTTTTTAATTTTTACCATGTTTATCATTTTTTTAACGCTTCTTGCAGTTTTGGAAGATAGCGCTAGGGTTATGCTCTTCAACTACGAGGTCTTAGATTTTTGTGTTAGGTAGACTCGTAGGCTTCATTTACTATCACCTCTTCATTTTCCTCTTCCATCCATGAGTGCAGCCACCGGTGCTTGTGTCCCGTTTCGTCACATTCCTTGGTAAGTGACTGCACTCAAGGAGTAGCTTTTCTGCATCCATGAGCATTGTCACCGACGGTGGTAAGTGACTTTGTTCATGGAACCACTTTTCTTTCTGACTGCTTCTTCTAGTCCCTTGTTTTTAATTTCCTTTTGACGTTAGCGATATGGCCTTTGGTTCCGAAGCAGACGTTAAACCCCTACTAAATTAATTATATCTATAGATACTTTTCAAACATTTGTATCTCAAATTATTATTGGTAGCTAGATATATAATTTTTTTTATTTTTAATATAGCTAGCCAATATATATTCATTTTAGTTTCGATAAATGTAGAAACTTTAAATTTTTGGAAATATTTAAAGAAAAATCTCCAATACAGTAGCTAAATAACTGAGAATAATTGTCAGTGAGCTACTTCTTTTTGTTTACATAAAAAGAGTTAGCTACAAGTAAGATCTCATTCGGAACTTTTCAGCTTCATCTTAATACTATGACTGTAAGTACATACAATAACTAACTAACTACCGCTATTAGTTGCTAAGTCTACCTTCTCTCTCTCTTCAGTTCTGTGTTGAAATGCTGCAGACGAAGAAGGTCTCCACCCTGACGGAGGTGAAGACTGGAGAGATAGAGGAGGATACAGATGAGGACATGCTCCTTCTTCAGACAGAATGTTACGAGGCCCTTATCAGTGAGGTGAAACTCATTGCTGAGGAGAGAGGTGAGTGTGTAGGTCTTTGTAGGCTTTATTTAGCTGTGTTTAGGTCTTTGTAGGCTTTATATAGCAGTGTGTAGGACTGTAGATCTTTGTAGGCTTTATTTAGCAGTGTGTAGGACTGTAGATCTTTGTAGGCTTTATTTAGCAGTGACTGCAGTGTGTAGGTCTATGTAGGCTTTACTTAGCAGTGTGTAGGTCTTTGTAGGCTTTATTTATCTGTGTGTATTGTGTAGGTCCTGTAGGTTTTAAGTGTGCATGTCTTTGTAAGATTTATTTTCCATTTAAAAGTTATATTTTTATTTTAAATTTCAAAAGTAGCTCAAGTAAGTATTCATGATAACAATAAATAATATGTAAAAAAGTAGAGATAGAAATAGCATTAGCTATATAACTTAAATATTTCTATTTTTCAAATATTTTTGAACAATTAATTCTCTAAATCGGTTCTGATTGTAGCTAGTTAGTGAATTATTTTTCTAAATGATGCTAAAGTGATAATATCTATTTCAGGTGTTAGCTATACTAATATCGTGAACATGACGGCCCTAAGAATCATGTCTAAGGTTATGCCGGAGAGTGAGATCGAAATGCTCAACATTCCCCACATCACCAGCAGTAATTACCCTAAATTTGGGCCAAGGCTACTTGATGTCACGCAGAGATTCGCTGCCAATAAGCTGGGTAGGTGAAGAACTAACAAGCAGTTAATTTGACGGCTTGGTACTTTTCAAACATCTCTTAGATTATTATTGGTAGACACTCGTGGTCTTATGCTTTAGTTCTACTAAATTATGTAATATCCCTATCAACCATTGGATAATTAAATATACCCATTGATACTCAAATAAACTTTCTCCATTTCAGTTCTGATGTGTGAGAGAGAAGACAAAGGAGGAGATGGAGAGGATTTCTTCACAGACTCCCCCAGTGGTACTGACGAGGCTTCCTCCTGGCTAGCGTCTGTCTCTGCCCCTGAGCCAGCTGCTCAGAGTCCTTACTTTGGACAGGTCACAGCCAGGGGAAGGAGAGGCCGTGGCGGGTGAGAACATATATTAATTGCTTATTATTTTCATTGTGTGAGAAAGCGATGCCCAGTTGATCTTGAATGATTTTAACAAGTACAGACGTGTTCTTGCAAGTACAGACGTGTTCTTGCAAGTACAAACGTGTTTTTCTAGTACAAACGTGTTTTGCTAGTACAAACGTGTTTTTGCAAGTAGCTACAAACGTATTTTTGCAAGTAGCTACAAACGTGTTTTTGCAAGTAGCTACAAACGTGTTTTTGCAAGTAGCTACAAACGTGTTTTTGCAAGTAGCTACAAACGTGTTTTTGCAAGTAGCTACAAACGTGTTTTTGCAAGTAGCTACAAACGTGTTTTTGCAAGTAGCTACAAACGTGTTTTTGCAAGTAGCTACAAACGTGTTTTTGCAAGTAGCCAGAGTGGAATAATAACTCATTTCAGATTGACTAGTAACTCTGTTAGGAATTTAGAATGAACAAAAATTACTCATTTTAACCCTAAAAAATGCAGAAATCAGTAAATTATTTTATAAATTTCAACTCTGCAGTGAAAACTAATGTAAAATAAGTCATTTAAGCATCACAATTGGGCTAGTTGTGATGATTAACATCACTGATGTGAATGAATGAAGTTAGGAGTAACTCTGTTAGAATTTATGTTTTCCAGTCTGGGCAAGTAGCTACAAACGTGTTTTTGCAAGTAGCTACAAACGTGTTTTTTTTTGCAAGTAGCTACAAACGTGTTTTTTTTTTGCAAGTAGCTACAAACGTGTTTTTGCAAGTAGCTACAAACGTGTTTTTTTTTGCAAGTAGCTACAAACGTGTTTTTTTTTGCAAGTAGCTACAAACGTGTTTTTTTTTTGCAAGTAGCTACAAACGTGTTTATTTTGCAAGTAGCTACAAACGTGTTTTTGTTTTTGCAAGTAGCTACAAACGTGTTTTTGTTTTTGCAAGTACAAACGTGTTTTTGTTTTTGCAAGTACAAACGTGTTTTTGTTTTTGCAAGTACAAACGTGTTTTTGTTTTTGCAAGTACAAACGTGTTTTTGTTTTTGCAAGTACAAACGTGTTTTTGTTTTTGCAAGTACAAACGTGTTTTTGTTTTTGCAAGTACAAACGTGTTTTTGTTTTTGCAAGTACAAACGTGTTTTTGTTTTTGCAAGTACAAACGTGTTTTTGTTTTTGCAAGTACAAACGTGTTTTTGTTTTTGCAAGTACAAACGTGTTTTTGTTTTTGCAAGTACAAACGTGTTTTTGTTTTTGCAAGTACAAACGTGTTTTTGTTTTTGCAAGTACAAACGTGTTTTTGTTTTTGCAAGTACAAACGTGTTTTTGTTTTTGCAAGTACAAACGTGTTTTTGTTTTTGCAAGTACAAACGTGTTTTTGTTTTTGCAAGTACAAACGTGTTTTTGTTTTTGCAAGTACAAACGTGTTTTTGTTTTTGCAAGTACAAACGTGTTTTTGTTTTTGCAAGTACAAACGTGTTTTTGTTTTTGCAAGTACAAACGTGTTTTTGTTTTTGCAAGTACAAACGTGATTTTTTTTTGCAAGTACATACGTGTTTTTGTTTTTGCAAGTACAAACGTGATTTTTTTTTGCAAGTACAAACGTGATTTTTTTTTGCAAGTACAAACGTGATTTTTTTTTTTGCAAGTACAAACGTGTTTTTTTTTTTTTGCAAGTACAAACGTGTTTTTTTTTTTTGCAAGTACAAACGTGTTTTTTTTTTTTTGCAAGTACAAACGTGTTTTTTTTTTTTGCAAGTACAAACGTGTTTTTTTTTTGCAAGTACAAACGTGTTTTTTTTTTGCAAGTACAAACGTGTTTTTTTTTTGCAAGTACAAACGTGTTTTTTTTTTGCAAGTACAAACGTGTTTTTTTTTTGCAAGTACAAACGTGTTTTTTTTTTGCAAGTACAAACGTGTTTTTTTTTTGCAAGTACAAACGTGTTTTTTTTTGCAAGTACAAACGTGTTTTTTTTTTGCAAGTACAAACGTGTTTTTTTTTTGCAAGTACAAACGTGTTTTTTTTTTGCAAGTACAAACGTGTTTTGTTTTTGCAAGTACAAACGTGTTTTGTTTTTGCAAGTACAAACGTGTTTTGTTTTTGCAAGTACAAACGTGTTTTGTTTTTGCAAGTACAAATGTGTTTTGTTTTTGCAAGTACAAACGTGTTTTTTTTTTGCAAGTACAAACGTGTTTTTTTTTTGCAAGTACAAACGTGTTTTTTTTTGCAAGTACAAACGTGTTTTTTTTTTGCAAGTACAAACGTGTTTTTTTTTTGCAAGTACAAATGTGTTTTTTTTTTGCAAGTACAAATGTGTTTTTTGAGTACAAACGTGTTTTTTGTAAGTACAAAGATCCACTTCCAATTAACAAGTCCGAACGTGTCGTAATTTAGCACTTAACATCATTGATTCTATTTTACTTATTTTCTATAAATTTTATATCTCTTTCCTTCTTTTTTGTAGTTGGAATATAGCTAGTTGCAATAAGTTCTAATCACTTGTTTATTTAAAATAATGTTTCATGCTCAGGTTCCGTAGTAAGAGAGGTTTCAAAGGGCGTAAGAGAGGCTCAACTAGTGGTGGTAAGATGTCAGGATCTGGAGAGAGCTACCAGGTGAGAGAGAATTAAAAACTGTGAATAGGAAATATTTAAATAGAGGAATAATTAAGGATAATGGACCAGGAACCGTTCTCTTTACTTGATCCAAAATAGATGAATAGTTCGTCCGGTTCTATGTAAATTGTTTGAACGAACAATTGCTCGAACGAACAATTGCTCGAAAAACAATTGCTCGAACGAACAATTGATTGAAAGAACAATTGATTGAAAGAACAATTGATCAAAAGAACAATTGATCAAAAGAACAATTGATCAAAAGAACAATTGATCAAAAGAACATTTGATCAAAAGAACAATTTATCGAATTATCAAATTGCTCGAATGAACAAAATTGCTCGAATTATAAAATTGCACAGTTTTCGATTTTATGAAAGTCAGTTATTCTTGAAGTGGAGCTGCACCTAACAATGTTTGTTTCTTTTTTTAGTAATTGATCATTAATCATTCTATAAATTATTTTAATTATTACTCATTCAGCATAAACTTTTTTTAGACCGTTTGTGTCATCTCGTATGTAACATGTGAATTGGAATCATGTGGTGAATCAGTACTATTCATGTTTTTCTACCATGTAACCCGAAAAAAATTGTAGATTTATTAAAACTCTGCCATAACTTCAAGTTATTTCACCTGTTGAGGTGCCACATACAGATAGCCTAGTAATAAATTGATCTACAATTTTTTTCAGGTTTTAAACATGAATAGTACAGCTTAACCACTTGATTCCAATTCACATGTTACATACGAAATGACAAAACGGTCTTAAAAAAGATTATGCTGAATGAGTAATAATTAAAATCATTTATAGAATGATTAATGATCAATTACTAAAAAGAAACAAACATTGTTAGGTGCAGCTCCATTTCATGAATAACTGACTTTTATAAAATTGAAAACTGTGCAGTTTTATAATTCGAGCAATTGTTCATTCGAGCAATTGTCTTTCGAGCAATAACTATTCAGTACATTATCTATACCTTATCAGTATATTATTCCATTTTGAAAATTATTTTATACATTTTACTATTAGTAGCTACTTGTGCAATTATATTATTGTGACTTTCTTTTTGGAATATTTGTTTTTTCTTGCTACTTCGTTATTTATGTGTAGGTACCTAGAAGAGAGTCACTGCAATATGCTAATTTTACAAATCAACTGTTTTCTAATTCCCTATTATTTTCAAATCTTTAATTTTGTCGCTATGTTCCCAGACCAATTTTAAAATCTATATAAGTAAACTCTTTAAATGATGAACTTTTAAGTTAATCGTACTCCCTAATTGCAGGTGCGTGCCAACAGGCAGGTGTTGGAGAGGCGTAAAGCTGCTGCAGCAGTTGTTTTGAAGTACTCCAATCAGTCCACCAGAGGGACAAGCAAGGGGCCCTCTGTCCCCAAGATGATGGGTGCCCCTACACCCAGATCATTCTTGCCTCCTCCTAGAGTGGTCAAAATGTGAATCTATATAATCTTAGTTCATTCCATCTTTAGATCTGATTATTTCTATCATAGTGTATATTATACTAATTTTTAAATTTGTAAATAAACTGTAAGGACAAGAGTTGTATCCTTTTCTAATACCCTAAATTTTCATATTTACTAATTTTAGCGTAAATTTCTTCAAAATACTGTATTTAGTAAGTAACAAACAAAGTTTCACTATTATGCTAAACTAAAGCATAATAGCACAGTACAGAGAAGATATACTATCCCAGAGCTATAGGGGGGATATTACGCGTGTCCCGGTAGGCTGTGACGTCACGTGTCAACAATGGTGCGTACGTTTGTACGTACAGTACAAACACAAAAGATGGCTGCAACACACCCAACTTTTGTTAAATAACGTTTTCAGTGATATTTTTTAAATTCCACATTACCGCATGCTATTATACAATCTTTATAGTCATACGGACGAAAATTAAAAAAATGACTGTTGATGAAATCGCTACTGGTCTTTTTACACCCAAAATAGCAACAAATTTTTAAGTCTTGAAGATGATTTATTCAAGATAATTATAACCATGAATTAAATAGTTAGAAGGATACTCGCACTTGAAAATGGTGAGAAAGTGTGACGTCACGCGCGCCACTCATGACGTCACCTGGTATACAGATACTCGCATCGGAAATATTTGGTTCTATATAGATCTTCATGAAATAACTTTTGATTACTTAGTGAAATATATAATTAAATACATCGTAAATGTTAATATATAATTATATATATACCTAATACAGAAATCATTTATTGAATTTAGCTCAGATTCAATAATAATTGGATTTGTGTCGACTATGATCGATTGTGTATTCTCCAACAATGATTGAAATTGAAGAACTATAGAGAGTAAATTCTAATGAAAAATGTATATGAATTAACTTTTCTTCACGATAAAATAAATATGGTGAAATATATTTATAATTAATATTAGTCGGTGGATTTCTTCAATTAAGGAATGAATGAAAATTACAGAACACTAACTTTAAATTGTTGTTCATAATATATACAAATTAATAAAATGAATAAAAAAAGAAAACTGTATAGAATAAAGTAGCTAATAGATGTTTTTTTTTGTAAAGCTAGTATTAAGCTACAGAAAAGCTAGTATTGAGCTACAGACTGAAAGTAAACAATACAAGAACCTTGAAATCGAATTCCAAGTGACGTCACCTTCTTTTTCTTTGTCGGTATTTCTGTCGAGTGCGAGTATCCTTCTAACTATTTAATTCATGATTAGAACATTAGTCAGATCGGTCGCGTTGGCCGAATTTGTATATATTATGAACAACAATTTAAAGTTAGTGTTCTGTGATTTTCATTCATTCCTTAATTGAAGAAATCCACCGACTAATATTAATTATAAATATATTTCACCATATTGATTTTATCGTGATGAAAAGTTAATTCATATACGTTTTTTATTAGAATTTACTCTCTATAGTTTTTCAATTTCAATCATTGTAGGAGAATACATTCTCTATTCCACGTGACCCACAGCAATTCTGTTTACCATGACGTGACCTCTTGCTTATACATACATGACGTCACAGCCTACCCAGAATAAATTTGAATAACAGGGGTACTATACTATTCTGTTTACTATGATAATAGTTAATACAATATATACAACTTATTTTATATAAATGGTGATTATTAGAGAAGCAATGAAAAGTTGTGAATCAAATATTCTTATTGTTTTAATAGTTTTGCCTCATGTTTATAATCATCTTTCTGTAAACCTCATTAAAAATGTCAAATGATGGCATATATTTGGTTCTATGTAATCTTTAAAGAGCTTTTTTTGTAATCAATGCACTACAATATCAGTTTCATTCTGTTGTTGCTCAGTTTAAGTCTAAAGAAAAAGTGTGTACACAGTTTTTGAATGTCGGCTAGGTTGGTACATATAATATAATCTATTAAAAATTAGGGTAACTTCTTCAATGTCGTTCTAATTCCGACTGGGGGCAGGGGGTCTGATTATCAGACTAGGGATTTGAAACATTATTGCCGATCCCCCCCTCATTGTCCTGAGGCTACATCTAGGTACGCCTTCTTTTTGTTATATTGTTGGTTTAGGTTTTGTTTAGTTTGGCGCCCTTTTTCTTCAGCTTCCCTTTGTATCTTTCCTCAATTTCTTCTTATTTCCTCTTCCTTCTGTCTTTCTATATCCATGGGCAAGCAGACTGACTGTGTAGGTCTCTTATCCATGGGTGTCTATTCTTGCCATCCATGCGCTTGGTCGACACGGTTATCTGTGGTAGCTCTGTACTTTAACTGTCCCCTCTTCTACGAGGCCTTCTTTTCTTCAAGTCTCTTTGGATCACCTCTTAGTGGATAGGGACAATTTTTTAACCTCAAATATACTTCCGACTTGCTAATTTTCAGAAAAAGAATGTTCGCTGTTTGGTTTGAATGTCATCTTGGTTGGTATAATCAATCGAACTTTTGGCTCATTTTTGAAGATTTCCTGCCGTAATTAAAATGAGAACATATGAATTGATTAAAAAAATTTAAACAACTTAGTCGTAAATTAGTTTTGGCTATAGAGAAATATAAGTCAATTAATTAGTTTTAACAGACCTAAATTATTCATAGACAAAGGCTGGCTATACGCCTATACCTAACCTACATCAGAATGATCTGACTGTCAAACATTAATGGTGCGTTCCCGTGCTGCAGTACACTCGAAGGACGTCCCTCAGTTCTACGAGAATTACGTTCCCGTGACTAATAATATTCGTCAAAATTGTGGAACTCGACGGCACGGTAGATAGCACAGAACATTGAATAGAAGAAGAAGCATAGATCCCATTATATTACTCTTGGAGTCTTGAGTGCGTTTACAGTGACGTCAGTTCAACTAGAGCCAATCAGAGCTTCGTTTCAAAAGTTTTGTTAAGAGTCCATTATTTTAAAAGCGTAGTACTAACGAAATGGTTTTTTTTTGTTTGTTGCAAAGATTCGGTTTATTATTTCGTAGTGTCTGGGCTACAAATAATCGTGTACTGTTGTACATAATCTGGTAGGTAGATATGGCTCCCTCTATTTAAAAATGTTCCTTTTTATATTGCCAATCTACCAGCAAAGATAATAAGCTGTTATCGAGAGAGCATTTATAGTGACGTCAGAGACCAGTGAACGTGATTGGTTGAATTCTTAAGGTGCGTTCCCGTGCTGAAGAACTCGAAGGACGTCCCTCAGTTTTACGAGAACCAACCATTCCCGTGACGAAGAACGTTCGTCAAGTTCGTGGAACTCGACGACACGGTAGATAAGGTGCGTTCCCGTGCTGAAGAACTCGAAGGACGTCCCTCAGTTCTACAAGAACCAACCGTTCCCGTGACGAAGAACGTTCGTCAAGTTCGTGGAACTCGACGACACGGTAGATAGTACGTCGAGCTGTCCCTCTTGGCAGCCGTGACGTCACAAATGTAAACAAACAAACGGAAAGGGCGGCAGAAACACCCGTTCTTGTTTGTAAATTAATAAAATTTATAATTGACACAATATAACATGTTTTGAGATTAATTGATAATTAATTAAACGGTTTAAACCCACCAAACCAAATTAGTGATTGTTAATAATCCTAATTAATTAGTGATATTAATTCCTAAACCACGGAATCGTACACATTGAAGTGGTTGCACGAAAACGCTAACCGAGGGACCGTACTTCGTACCTTGAAGGAACGTTCTTCGAGTTCTTCAGCACGGGAACACACCAATAGTACGTCGAGCTGTCCCTCTTGGCAGCCGTGACGTCACAAACGTAAACAAACAAACGAAAAAGGCGGGAGAAACTTCTGTTCTTATTTGTAAATTAATAAAATTGATAATTGACATAAAATTACATGTTTTGAGATTAATTGATAATTAGTTAAACGGTTTAAACCCACCAAACCAAATTAGTGGTAGTTAATATCCCTAATTAATTAGGGATATTAATTCCTAAACCACGGAATCGTACACATTGAAGTGTTTGCACGGGAACGCTAACTGAGGGATCGTACTTCGTACCTTGAAGGAACGTTCTTCGAGTTCTTCAGCACGGGAACGCACCATTAGGATTGTGTACAAGTTCGATCTAAGCTTCTTATTCAATGTTCTGTGGTAATGTCATTCGTGACGTCGCAAACGTAAACAAACAAACGAAAAAGACGGGAGAAACACCTATTCATGTTGGTAAATTAATAAAATTGATAATTGAGATAGTATTACAAGTTTTGAGATTAATTGAACGGTTTAAACCCACTAAACCAAATTAGTGATTATTAGTATCCCTAATTAATTACTGATATCAATTCCTAAACTGCGGAATCGTACATATTATAGAGTTATAGTGGTTGCACAGGAACGCTAACCGAGGGACCGTACCTACTTCGTACTTTGAAGTACCGGCGAATTGATTCCAGTTCCAGGAATGTTTTTCGAGTTTGTGGCTTTGACATTACTATTTGGCTAAATAGTCTTGCATTACATTTAAACCAGACTGCAGGAACTGGTAAAGTTTTCTCTAAGAAATCCTCTATTTTGGCTTCTGTTCTCAGTAAAATACATGTAAATATAGGAGGAAATTAAGGATTGTTCGCACAGAAAATGTCCCATATTCTAATTTCTGTAGAGTAGCATTGCAATAAAGTATTATCATTTGAAATTGGCATGGAATACTGAAGAATACTGATGATAGATTATACTTGTGCCCCATAACTTGTTTCAAAACAGGAATAGAAGTTTCCAGGCTTCACGGATAGCTGCACGGCTTCCCATTGGCTTTAAGGTGAAGGCAGCGACCTAAACAGAAAAAGAAGTTCATAGAGTTCTTCAGCACGGAACGCACCAAACGCACCATAAGCATGATGATTCATTTTTCTAAGTAGAGCAAATTTGCAAAAGACAAAAGTGTCACCACTGTTGTGCTTGACAAGATGGATCTGTCTCCTAGCTCGCTCAGCCTTGGTGAGCCTGAACTTTACCTAGGTTGTCGCATTTAAGTTAGGATATTTTAAGACTTGAATTTTGACACCAAAATATATTTTTATCCTCTTGAGTCTTGGAAACATTGAGTTTTATTTCAAGTCTAATGCTTGCCAAGTAAAATAGTATGGTTGATAACAACAGTATTTAAAAGCTGAGCGGCGCACTACAATAGGGTCAAGCAGGTAAATTGCGGCACCCAAACTAACTGCGGCCCCAAGTAATAAAACATGTCCAAACTCGCCATTTTAATGGCGACATTTTAATTGTGACAGTTATTTTGAGCCCTTCAAATGCAAATGGCGAGTTTTATCTATTTTTCTCCTATGCTACAATGTTATTTTAGAGAGAACTTATGAAAATTTGATCATTTTGGAGAGAATTTGTTGAATTTTGGAGAGAGCTGGAGAGACAAATGGCGAGTTTATGATGCATACTATTTTACTTGGCTGCGGCCTCTAACAACAGAAGCATCATAGCTTCAAAACACTCGTTAAAAAATTATATTGATAAATTATAGCATGCACAGCGCTTCTTTTGGTAGGTATGCAACATTTTAATGTAATTTCGGTTCAGAATGTTTTTGAGGCTCTTGAGAAGGCCGCAATTAAAAATTAAAGGGCCGCAATTTACCTGCGTGACCCTACGGCGCACCACTGTACTTTCTATTAATGATCTCAAAGTAAATAACTGTTATGAAGTTTGTTGTTCTGCACACACAATGACCTGGCAAGTGGCAGGGGGGTTGGGGGGGCGGAACGCCCCCCGATACATCTACCTAACGGCTAACTAATAAGTTTTTATTTACACCTCGAAACTGAAAGTTTACAATAGTTACCCCATAAAGTTTTAATTACAGTTTTCTATGATGAATCTTATTTTCTATTCCAAATTAAACATCTCAATCAAATAATTAAACTGTGTAGTATAAATTCATTGGATTCATGTACTGTCAGGTGTCAATCATATATCTGATAAAACATTTACCTATCAAATTCACTCCATTTATCATTAATCTGTATTCAAAATACCTATCTAATAGAATGTACAGTGGTGACTGGTGTGCCGTAATCTGGTGCGCCGTACTGTGGTGCGCCGCTCAGCTTTTAGATACATATCGTTGTTAAGCTCTCCAAGTCTCAATTTGTCTTGTCTCATCAAGATTCAAGTCTTCAACTACTAGGAGTAGGGTAAGTGTGCTAATGTTCGACTACCACCCACTAATTGTCCACTCTTGACATAACTTTAAATATTAAGAATAATTTACCACGTAGAAGAACACAATTTTCAACAATGTATTGAATGAAATCTTCTCTACTGAAAAGTAATAAACGGATCCGTTTTAACCGTGAATTGAATTATTACTGCGTCCGTCTGATTAAATTGTTCATTTTGTCAGGTTTTTTCAATTTTTCTTCTGAATCTGATAAGACTCTATATCTTTCAATCGGTGTTTATAAGTGTCTATTAATTGAGTAATGATATTTTTTTGTATCTAAATAAGGTAAACTAAATCTAAATAAATATCTAAATAAGGTAAACTGTCTACACTTTCTTCAACACACAGGTCAACTAAACTAAACTAGGAAGCGGCTACATGGACCGCTTCCGGCTTCCTATTTTATTTGACCCTATCCAAGGGTCAACTAAACTAGGAGTTTACCTTAAATAATTTATAAACATACTAAGGTCATTTAAAATACCGAAAGAGTGTGAGAAACATAATAATTATTTTAGTAAAGCGAGGACGAGCGGATCATCAAGTATCGAAATTGACACTTTTTGATAATCGACCAGTTGGACGATTATTGATATTGGGGTTAATTTTTTATATACATCTCATTGGAGTATATGATAACGCTTATGATGTGAGATATACAACTGGATGTTAAATTATAATTTCAAAATTCGTCCAGCTTAAATTGCATATTTTTCATTCAATACTGACCATGTTTCATAGTGTTGCGTAAAAGTCGCCAGTTCAGTGAGAAAATGGATCCAGGTCGCCACATTTAAGATACTTTAAAGTAGAAAATTGACTTCTAGGTGAATATTTTACACTTGAAAATATCCTCATGCAGCATAACTATTTTATGAGTGATTTACTTGTTATTTAAATGTTTTTCAACTTATATCACTACTTTAAAGTTGCCAATATTTTGAAACATGGAATACAGAATTGAATGTCTGGTCGATTATTAACTTTTATGTTTATCAACGGACGATCATTGATAATGATCGATTAGTAGATTATTTTTATAGGATGATTATACGAATGAGCACGATTAATAGATATAAAACAAGAATCGTATCACCGAGTTGGTCGACATTTCGATCAGATACCTAAGAGTTTAAATTTAAAATAACCAGTTGGCAGCTGAGAATTAGTTATTAGTGATGGAGTGAGTGGTTAGGTATTGTGTTAAAAGATTATTAGAATGGCATCATCAAAGATTAGATGTAAGAAATGGAATGTCTATCAGAAAATCTTGCAACAAGTATTTGGTTCAAAATCAACTCTGCTGGATAAATTGAGAGGACACACTCCAATTGAAAGGAGAATGGGTCGCGATCCATTTTTTATAAAAGAAGAAGAGGAAGCGATTGTTGTATGAATTAGAAGAAGTCTGAAACGAGGTTTTTTGCCTCATTACCAAGATGTATTGAATACTGTACAAAAGTTCATCAAGGATGATCCAAATGACGAGAGGAAGACACCGTTTGTTAACGGTAGACCTGGCAGAACTTGGTTCACAGTAAGTTAATATAACAGTAGAACTCCTCTATAGCGAATAAGTTTGTATTCAGCCTTAATAGTGAATTAATTTTCTTTTGTCTATGATGAATTGACATCAGTTTTAAAAAACAAGACTATTCAGCCTATTTTATGGTAGACTAAAGAAAATCTGTTCACTATTCAGGCTACATCTTCACTCATTCACTATAGAGGATCTCTACTGTATCCAATTTTAATGAATATATATTTATATATTAAAAAAAGGTTTACTAAAATATATTCTCTATCCAAGGCTTTCTGTAAAAGACATCCTGAAGTTGTTCTTCGCACCCCTGAAAGAGTGTCAAAGGCAAGGGCCAATGTTACAGAGACTGCTATAAAGACATGGTTCGCTAAGCTATTTGAAGAAATGGAATCCATCAATGCTATTGATATATTTGATGAACCATCACGTATTTTTAATATCTGTGAAACAAATATTCAGTTATGTCCATCAACTGGAAAGGTGATTGGTTTGAAAGAATGGAAAAACGTCTACGAGCTGGCTCCTGGTCCTGAAAAGTCTACATTACCGTTCATTAGAACATTTTGTGCAAATGGTGATATTGTTACTCCTGCTATAATTTATCCTTTAAAGGGGCAGTTCAGTCAATTTTTGTTTTCATAATATTAATGTTGAACGATCACTTAGTAAGAATAAAGCATTCTTGTAGAATTAAACTGTTGAAAAAAATATATAATAAGTGATAATATTTTATAAATTGGATTTAGTTCCTGCGTCCTCCTACAGATGGCGCCACCACTCTGTACCTACTATTTGTTTACATTTTACAGCTGATAACATGTAAACAATTTTTCTATCAACAGTATTAACAGGTAATTTAAGAAAGAGATGGTTTTATTTTCAAAACTAAATCTAATTGTCTCGAAGGACAGTTTTCAATTTCGCAAATTCTTTTCACCATTTTCAAACATATAATGACAGATTCAAGATTCAAGTCTGGGACTGGTTATCATTTTGTTTACGTACTATAATGATTAGTACGTCGGTCCACTACAGTCCACGGATGGCGCCACTAATTTACAATATACTTTTTATATAAACATTTCTAAAATCAACGAATATTCTAATGTTACATAAATAAATTTACTAAATCGATTTAGGACCAATTTGGCGATAGTTTGATTTTGACTGAACTGCCCCTTTAAGAGAGTACCAAACGGTATTGTAAGGTCTGTGCCTGATGGATATTTCATTGGTAAGACAGAGAATGGATGGATGAAATCTGAATGTTGGTATAAATTCCTCGGGAATGCCTTCATCCAATACATTAAGAACAATAATATTAAAACCCCTGTTCTTCTGTTTGTTGATGGACATTTAACTCATAAGACATTGCAGACTTCTCTTCTATGCTAAAATAATGGTGTAATTCTGTATTTATTACCACCTAATACAACGCATATCCTGCACCCAGCAGATGTCGGCCCTTTCAGACCTTTGAAGACTTACTGGGCTCGAGAAGTACATCAGTTCCAGCGAGAAAATCCTAATGTGAATGTACGCAAACAAGACAAAGCACCGCTCCTGAAAAAGGTTCTCGCCAAGATTAAACCATCCTCATTCATCAACGGTTTTTCTGCCACTGGAATTTACCTGTTTAATCCTAATATCGGTTGAAACCTCATCCAATGATTCTCTTCAAGTTGACCAAAATTCACACACATTAACCAAATTAGTGATACAAAAATATTTTGGCCAAAAATACAAAGAGTAGCGCAGGACAGTGTAAAACTGTTCAAACGTCTTTGATGGGGTTAAACTGTTCACTCAAATTCATTAGAAAACAGGTGATGCTACCAAAAAACTGTTAACACCATCAAAAAAATTCTGTTATCACACTTATCAAAAAGATGGTGTTATCAGATTTATTGTAGGATCTACTGTTATTTAATAGATTTGAGTGAACAGTTTAATCCCACCTAAGACCAGGGTTGGTTAGGGGAAACCTCGAGGAGGTTTTTTTAGTTTCCCCCAGGGAAAACTGGGGGAAACCTTGGTAGTCTGTTAATGATAAATGTAAGTTTACATATTGACCATCAACATGTATTACAGTAGCTAAATGTCAAATGAATCATCGAGTCTAATGATCAATAAATGCATAATATGATAATATATTGGTAGCTATAACTACTTCTAATTAATTTATTCATCAATTAAAAATCATAATTGCCAAAATTATAATATTTGATTATCTATAATGAATGATGATTATTATAGGTAATAATCATCATTTCATTCCCATCATCCCATGACATGTGCAATGTTAGCTATAAGGTTACAAGGTATTGCAATTTTTATGGAACCAGTTCAGACTCCAGAGGACCAGAGTGCTCTATACTTAGTGACAAATCTTAATTAAGCTTTGCTAGTTAGCACTGAAAGTTATATAATTGGCTATATTAAGATGTTAGATCTATTTACCGAAAGGAAGCATGTAGTACCAGATATAAAAGTTTAGTTTTGTCATATTTATCTAAAGTGAACAATAAAAGAAATTACAAATATTGAATATCAGTATATTTGATATTACTATCCCTAAGTTATTACAGTTTCTCACTAAGTAGTTATTATAAATCAAAGGAACACACAGACATTGTGAAGGGGCACACAGACATAAAAGGGCACACAGACATAAAAGGGCACACAGACATAAACGGGCACACAGACATAAACGGGCACACAGACATAAACGGACACACAGACATAAACGGGCACACAGACATAAACGGGCACACAGACATAAAAGGGCACACAGACATGAAAGGGCACACAGACATGAAAGGGCACACAGACATTGAAGGGCACACAGACATTCTAAAGGAGCACACAGACATTGTAAAGGAGCACACAGACATTGTAAAGAAGCACACTGACATTGTAAAGAAGCACACTGACATTGTAAAGAAGCACACTGACATTGTAAAGGAGCACACTGACATTGTAAAGGAGCACACTGACATTGTAAAGGGCACACAGACATTGTAAAGGGCACACAGACATTGTAAAGGAGCACAGAGACATTGTAAAGCAGCACACAGACATTGTAAAGCAGCACACAGACATTGTAAAGGAGCACACAAACATTGTAAAGGAGCACACAGACATTGTATAGGAGCATACTGACATCGTAAAGCCCTTGGATAAGTAATGAGTATAGCTAATTTAGGTTTCCCCCAGTTTCCCCAAAATGTTTTTTTCAGTTTCCCCCATGTTTCCCCCATTTTGGGGGAAACCAACCCTGCCAAAGACCCCTGGAAAGTTTTGCGAACCCTTGAACAGTTTTACCCTGTCCTGCGCTACACCGTTGAAGACCTCTAGAAAATAATAACTAATAACATAACAGTTGAAGAAAATGAATCAAATGGTAATATTGAAAATGAACTAGATAACAACAACTTAATTCTTAATTCATCAAATATGTCTAACTCTGGTGAAGACTCTTTCTCTGAACAAAATGTATATACTGTCACTGTCGTGGTTGAGGATGAAGACTATACCATTATGTGCCCACTTATCGACTTGGAAGACAGTCCTGTAATGGGTGACAATCTATTCGAGCTCGATGATGATGACATTACTATTTTATCACCTGAGAATAATCCTGTTACTGAAGATGCTGTAGCTTCCACTGCAAGAGGTAACACTGAATCATGCGTCATTCCACTCGTTATAAATTAAACTCCTGAAATTTCAATTGACACAAATAATAATCAATCTTCTACTTCCAAGACTAAATTATATAAATCTTTTGCTAACCACGTGTTTTGGACTGGACTTACAATCAACAAAAAATACAAAAATCAAACAGAACCCTTTCCATTGTGTATAAGCTCCACTAAATATAGAGCTTATCTAGAAGAGAAGGCTTCAAAGCAGAGAGCTAAAGGAGGTGACTGGATCTGTTCTTATTGCTCTGGAAAATTTTCCATTGTTAAACGAGCTAAAACAAATGTTAAGTGGATAAATTGTGACCAATGTAATCGCAAAATGCATGTTTCGTGTGTTTCAAGGAATTTCTTGTTAGCATCAGGCTACGATTCATCAAATGATTAAGATTTCAACTTTATTTGCAACATGCATGAAGACACCATTTAATTCAGCACCTGTATATATTATTTATTGTTTTCCATTTTATCATGATGTTTATTTTAATATTTATTGAAGTCAAGATGTTATATGTTTATCTTTTTATTTACGGTGAATTACCTAATGCAATTTTTGATTGCTTAATATTAAAAGACTCATCGAAATGTAAGCTTCAAAACAAATTCATTGTGTAGTGTGATAAAAATATAATACCACATTATGAAAAATAATGTATTATTTAGATGTGTAAAATTTTGGTGTATCTTTTGATTATTATCGATGCAAATTTTCATTAGGAAATAGTTATTACTTATATCAGGAAACTAATTATTGATTTTTTTATATGTATGTATTTCTCATTTAATTGTAGATAGGTATAGATATTTTTCATTGTAAGTATTGGTAGTTATTTATTTCTATAAATAGACCAGAAAAAAAAAAATATTGTTTAAATCTTTTTGTAGTGAACATTCTTAATCAATATTTATTTATTTTATTCATTATTAGAGAATTATTTATTTGACGATATAAGTTTCATATAAGTTTCGATGTACTTTACATATAAATATCAAGTATGACTATTTATTATGACATTTACTTATGAGAGTTTCTTTGACCAAGCCCCCAGGGGCTCTATCCTGAAGCTGTCTGTAGTGAATGGAAGAGAAGGGGGGTGGTGTCCCTTGGGTTCCGAACTTTTTAATTTGGATTATGGATTGTCTTCTTTCATTTCTCCTATATTTATCATTTTTTTAATGCTACTTGCAGTTTTAGAGGATAGTACTAGGGTTATGCTCTTCAACTACGAGGTCTTAGATTTTTGTGTTAGGTAGGCCTGTAGGCGTCATTTACTATCACCTCTTCATTTTCCTCTTCCATCCGTGAGTACAGCCACCGGTGCTTGTGTCCCCTTTAGTCACATTCCTTGGTAAGTGACTGCATTCACGGAGTAGCTTTTCTGTATCCATGGGCATTGTCTCCGACGGTGGTAAGTGACTTTGTTCATGGAGCCACTTTCCTTTCTGACTGTTTCTTCTAGTCCCTTGTATTTAATTTCCTTTTGACGTCAGCGATATGGCCTTTAGTTCTGAAGCAGACGTTAAACCCCTACTAAATTAATTTCTTTGACCAATTATTTATTTAATTGAATTCCTTTAGTTATTCTGAAATGATAGTGAATAATTTGGAAACACAATTAGAAGAGTAACATTAAAAATTAATAAATTTAAAGAAAATATATACATTAGCTTATGTAGTACATATTATAGTACATATAAGACGTTGTCGAGACGTTGTGGTGTGTAGACGTGTCCTGTTGTGCTCCCGTTATTCCTAATTGAATCGGTGTTTTCAAAACTCTATTCTCTAAAGGTTGTATAAATCTCATAAAGAACCTAATACTATACCTTAATTTGTGAAAGGTGTTTGTTGATTGTAAAATAGCAGTTCTAAGTAAAGCTGAAAGATCTAAAAACATTCCTCAGCCGCCATTGCTTCTTTCTTATATAGTGTTTTCCATCACTATTTTATGGAATCAACACAAGTGCATTTTCCCTATTTACGACTGGTGATACTAATTATGCCTCCTAAAATCAAACCTAGACCTCAATCTCCGCTGCCGCCAATTACTCGAGAAGCAACTTTGAAAATGTGATCACGAACAATGCACGGAGTCATGTACAAACTGACGAACAAAACGAAGTTTGCAGTTTGTTATCTTTAAATTTGAAGAAAAGTTTAATGGATTTAGAGATGAAATTATGTCTGAAATGCGAAGAAAAGATAAGATAGTTGAAAAATTGGAGCAGCAAGTTACCGATTTGAGCTGTGATTTAGCAATTTTAAAGGAGAGACTTGATGACGTCGAGACCGTAAATCATAGGGATGAGGTGGTGTTGTCTGGATCCTCGATTGATAATGCATCTTGTTGAGTGACCTGAAAACATTTTTAACGCCTGCCATTTAAATACCACTGCATGAATTGGTTACCAAACATGTTTTTTTTATCAAGGAGTCCCTGGTAACATTTCCTGACAGTTTTGCTGAAATTTATCCACCAGTTTTTTAAAAATTGTGCCCTGAACAGACTGTACTAGTTTTGGTACTAAAACAAAGAAGGGATGAAAACGCCTGTTATATAAATACCACTGCATGTATCCATTATTAAACATGATTTTTTTGAAGGAGACCCTGGCAACATCTCAGGACAGTTTCTCTGTTCTTGCATCTAAGATGTTACTGGCAAAAATGTCTGTGAATGAGCAACTTCAATGTAATTGAAGCATAGTAATTGAATATTGATTCAGGTTAGTTATTATAAGTGGCTTTAAGACACTCAAGTATTTTATAGTTAATATGCAATGAAATGACATCAGGTTTTGAAAAATTATGGATTTTTTCTAACACGATTTGGAGCATTATGAATACATCAGTAATATAATAGATATCTAGTTACTGGAGTTGTTTCGATACATTTAGGTAGATATCGGAATTGATCATAAATGGTACAAATTTTTAGGTATCTATTCTAAAATGGAATTCAGCAATATAATGGATATTTAATTACTGGTGTTATTTCGATACATTTAGGTTGATACCAGAACTGATTATAAATTCTACTAAATTTTAGGTAGGTAACTATCTATTCTAAAACTGAATTCAATAATATAATAGATATCTAATTACTGGTGTTGTTTCGATATGCATTAAACAATTTCTGATTAGAAAATAAACGATGCGGACTAGAGTGAAGATTTTTGGATACTGACGGTTGAAAAAATTAGATTTCTAAACAGTCAAATAATTTAGATACATTCAGTTAGATATCCAATTTGAATGTATTTCATATCTATTACCGGTATGCTCTACAAGTGCAATGGATTAGACACAACCAGATATCGAATAGATTCTGACATGTTAGATGGGTGAAAAAAACTTTGATAGATGTTTGTGACATATTAATTTTAGCAACTAACATTTAAGGTTAATCAACTGATCTTGAAGGAGCTCATCCACAGACATGTTTTCCAGTAACATCCAAGATGCAAGAATAATTCCCTGAATCGGAATTCCTTTTTTCCCCGAAACTGATACGACTGTTCAGGGCAAGATATTTCTTAAACTGGTGGACAAATTTCAAAGAAACTGTCATGAGATGTTGCCAGGGTCTCCTTCTTGGGAAAAATCATGTGAAATATTGGATACATGCAGTAGTATTTATATAACAGGCGTTTTCATCCCTTCTTTGTTTTTGTACCATAACTGGTACTGTCTATTCAGGGCACGATTTTTTAAAAACCGGTGGATAAATTTCAGCAAAACTGTCAGGAAATGTTACCAGTGACTTCTTGATAAAAAACATGTTTTGTAATCGATACATGCAGTGGTATTTAAATGGCAGGTGTTTAAGATATCTTCAGGTCATTTCGGGGCACATTTCAGGTTGAAATTAGTCTCCTGAATTATCCATGGACAATTTTCCAATTAATTCCTTTCATGTTTCATCCTATGTTTACATGTAATTATTGGAGAGTATTTTAAGAGTTTTGGTCATTTTGGAGAGGAAGTTGAGAATCTTTGGAGACGAAATGCCCCCCCAAAAAATCTGGAGACTGATTATGCATGCTTTGCAGACTGGATTTGTTGGGGAAAAGGCCCGAAAAGCCCAAGTAAAATAGTATGTCTCATAAAACTCTCCATTTGTCTCCCCATTTCTCTCCAAAAATATCAAAATTTATTTCCAAAATGATTCAATTACCTTAAATTCTC
Source organism: Caprella mutica (assembly GCA_947561585.1). Classification (NCBI taxonomy): domain Eukaryota; kingdom Metazoa; phylum Arthropoda; class Malacostraca; order Amphipoda; family Caprellidae; genus Caprella; species Caprella mutica. The sequence continues at coordinate 28,060 of CANNZV010001676.1, forward strand.
TCCAAAATAACATTGTAGAATAGGAGAAATTTAGATATTTCTCACTATTTGTAATTGAAGGACTCAAAATAACTGTCACAAACCCGCCATTAAAATGGCGAGTTTGGACATGTTTTATTACCTGCTAGGTAATAAAACTCTTGACTTTTTCAAAAATCTGAGAAATATCTGCCACCATTTTTCATCAATTTGTCTAGTCCTCCAACATTTTTCCAGTTCTCCTCCAAAAATTAATGGTAATATAGGAATTAATAGTTAAATATCCTCCGACATTGTAGGAATTTTTTTATTAGAGAAATTGAATATCTGCCGACATATCATTGGAATTTACCACCAAATACAATCTGAATTACCTGGCAAAAAGTTTCGTTTTCATGATAAAGCTCAATTTAGTCTCCGATAGGTTAGGTTAGGTTAAGTTAGGGGATCTGGAAAGGTACATTTGCAGTTTATTTCATATATGATATCACAAACTTTTCCCCTCTGAAAATAATATTCTAGCAAAGTTGGTAGATTTTTAGCTTTTTCTTCCTTTGTTACCATTTATTTACAGTGGCTAAATAAGGAAAATATTGGTGGATCAGCCAAATATGTTGGTGGATTTTTTCAGCTTTTTGAACAAGTCAGTGGGTTTTTGTTCACCAAATACAGAGTTGCGAATACGTATATCAGGGCTGTGCCGCCCCCTGAACTTCCCTGCCAGATCATTAAACAATCCTGATCTATGCACTATGCAATGCGACAAATTAGCTGATACATTGAACTACATTACCGGTTTTATGTCTCAAAGATCTAAATGGTGGAGAAGTCTTGTGTTTTCTGCAAGATTAATGTTATAGAAATAGGACTTCCTAGTGAAGATTTTACACTTGAAACATCCTTATGCATCATGTCTGATGCATGTGTATCACTTGAGACTATCTACGAGTGATGTAGCTACTTGTTATTTACAGGTTTCTAAACTTATTCACCCCTCATAAGTTGGCAGTATGCCCTTTTATCAATTCCTTGTTTCTCATCCATGGGCATTGTCTTGTCCAATGATGGTAGGTGACTTGGTTCATGGAGGGATATGAATTCCTTTCTGACTGCTTGTTTCAGTCCCTTGTATTTAATTTCATGACCAAAGCAGATGCTAATCCCTACTAAAATTTATATCCTTTGACTGTTCCGTACTGCCCCTTGTTTTTCTTATGAAGTCAATGACAAGATCTGAGAGGTTAAAGCACACTTCAAACCCTTTTGATAATGATGATTCCTTCTTAGTCCCTTGTACTTAATTTTCTTTTTGCAGCAGATATACATTCATTTCAATGAATTAATTTTGTCATTCCAATTATTTACCTTCATTCTAAACATATTATAAATTTGTTTTACCAATTGAATAAAAAATAATGAGTGAAGAAATTAATCTTGAAGAGGAGCAAAATATCAGTGTGATTCCATTACAACAAGCAGAGCATGAAGGTAAGTATTTAGTATATATAGATTGTGTTGAGCATATCATTTCAGTACTACTTTTTTATAGTTGTGTGGCTTGAAGAATCTTAATTATAGTTTATTTATATCTTAAAAGATTCAGTTATTCAAAGTAACATTGTAAAAATTCCTATAATAATAATTATTTGCAATGTTTTTGACAAATCTGATGAATGTTTTTTGTACAGCTATTAACTTTTTATTGCACTACAGTAAAGCTATCATATTTTGAAAATACCGCGTTACACAAATTGTATTTATTTCATACTCTTTATTTTCTTTGAAGATAATCCTGCTCATGAAGATGTGAATGAGGATCAAAATGATGATGTAGAAGGTGAAAGTGATGGTAAGTAGAAGTTTATTAGAATGATAAAAGTGGAATAACTGGCAAATTTCCTTCCTATCATTATTACATTTGTAATTATTTTTGAATTTAATTTATAAACTTATAAACATTAAACAACAGTACAGAATATAATATCAGATTATTATGTTTTTTTTTTATTGATTTGTAGTATATAATTGATGCCAGTATATGATGCCATTTTCCTATCCCACAGCTACCAAACCAACCAAATACAGGCGACACGAACCCCCTGTTCCAATGACAAGAATGAGAGTTCCAGTTCTCCAGAATTCTCGTTGCTACAACTTGGCAAATTTTCTTTTATATAAATTTTATATTAAGTTGGACAGACCTGAAGATGTCAGAGCTGCAGGTGCCGCTTTAAATTCAAAGGATAAAAGCATCGTCTGCTTAGACTTAAAAATAAAAGGACCACTGTATGGCCCAGTATTCAAAATTAAATATGATAAATGTGACTATGAATTTTGTACAACTGAGAGGTTCAAACTTATAGATATCCATAAAGAAATTACCGGTATGATTGTAGCAAATATTGAGATTTTGCCGGATATTCATAAAAACTCTCCTCTCTCTACGGTTCAATTACCGTCATTGAGAAAACACGAACCACCTACTATTGCGCAGCAGAAATTAATAGAAGATATTATAAACTATGAAGAGAGAATAGGTTATGACAATTTACTACATAAAAAATTTCCAAATAACCAAAAACTGTGGAAGAAAACCAAACGTGAGTAAAAACAAAATTCTTCCAAAACATTTTTTCCTTAGATTTGAAGATCAATTAAATATCTGTGTTTGCTATTCAAATATTATCAATCACAAACCAATCTTTTTAATGTGTAGTGCGAATTTGGTATAGCTACGGCATCATATTCTAGTTATAGTTAAACTAGAAATCAGAAAATAATAAACTAAATATTAAACTATAGTCTTAATCTTAGAAAATTATTTTTCTGTAAGAATCTACTGTGATTTATGCCTGATTTGTGATCGTTTCTTCATGAAGATTGAGAATATTTTTACCTTCACCCTTACTAAATTGGTTAATTTCAATTCCAGATAAGCTTGAGTCAGTAAACAGCGCAATGACTCCCTACCCGGCATGGCTTTACAGACATTGTGACAATAACATATTCATCAGATCTATGCGATGTCTTGACTTGAAGAAACGGAAAAGCCCTTGAAATTTGTAAGTTTTCAGTAGCATATCTAACTGTGCCTAGTTTCTAATTAATTTGGTCAAATTTTTGTCTATGAGAATCCAAAAATTTCCTGTGGTATGAAAAAAAGGGATGGTGAGTCTGGGTGACATTTCTTTATCTCTTAACAGTTGTAATTTAGTATGTTGATCATTTTTTTCATTTCCAACATGCTTCTTGTGCGGACACTTGTCTGAAAGACATTTGACTGAAGGACATTTGTCCGAAAGTAGATTTTGTGTAAATTTGACCGAAAGAATTTTATTCAATGTAAATCCATATTACAAACTGCAGCCTTCGTTTCAGCCTCTGGTTAATTAGTATACAATAAATGTTTTTTTCTATTTCCATCAAATTTAAAGTTATTTCATAGAAAGGAAAATTAATTTTAATGTGTACAAAATGCGTATCCATATTACGAACTGCAAGCATATATTGCTAAACAATTTGAATTCTTTCATATTCATCATATTATATTCATGGATTTCATTGCAAATATAAGGAGTGGAAAAAAGCTTCTCTTCATACTTTCGAACTTGTTATTAATGGTTACTATATATAATTTTAAGTTATTATTTTATTATATTAAATAATATTACTATCCAATTTTTTCAAAATAAAGATATTTCTGCAAAATATCCGTTCAGCCAAATGTCTATTCGGTCAAATGTCTTTCGGCCAAGTGTCCACCAATCATCATGCTTATCATTTATCTAAACCTATTTTGAGTTTTAGAGGATATCACTAGGGCTATGGTCTTCAACTACGGAGTGTAGCCTCCAATACTTGATAATATTTCATCACATTGCTTGGTAAGTGACTGTTTCACAGAGTGTTTTCTTTGTACTGATTCTTTGCCTCCTTTGTATCTTATATCTTTTGATGATAGCGATATGGCCTCTGTTTCCAAAGCAGATATATATATATTAACTGTAACAATGAGTATAATACAGAAGCTATATTCTTTTTGAAAGATCTTGATAGGGTTTCATCTTAGATATGGTACAATCGATGTTTTATTTTATTGCTGTTTCCTTTTAAATATTGAGTTTTCAAATGAGTAATTTGTCATGAAGTGATTTGAATAGTATTTTATTGATACTTTGTAGCTATAACAGTATCATCCAATATTAGCTATATTTGGTTCAATTTTATCAACAGCTATTTCCAATCTTGTTTTAGAGATACAGTTGCTATAACATCTTCAGTGTATATTTCATAATTTTCATTTATGGCAATAAATTAGATACTTTCATTAATAGGTTTACCTTTTATTTCTAACAGTTTCCACACTCAGGCCGGAGTGCTATTGGTGAGTCATCTGCGCATTCAAGACAATGAAGAATATTGGTGATAGATCCATCCATCAACGCTCCACCTTCAAATTTATTTTGGTAAACAATCTCAAATAATAGTTATTCGTTCCTATTTGAATTATCGTTAGTTCATACAGGATGTCTGCCAAAAGTAGCAGATTTAAAAATATTGTGATTTGTAAATTATTATTGCTAGAATGCTGAAACAGCAACTTTGGGTGCTGTCTTTCATTTTAACAGCTAGATGATAGTTCCTCATATTTAACGACGTCACAAAAGTTCAAGATACTCAGTTCTCAGTGTTGAACTAGCAGCAGTTATTTTTCAATGAAAAGTGATTAACTGGTTAAATTCTCGTACACTATACTCTGTAATAGTTTGTATATTCTCCATTTTGACTATGTGGAAGTAATTGAAAGTAGAAGAATTTAGCTATTGATTAATATTGAAGCAGTGTTAACTTGAGCGAGTCTGAAGGGAACTTTGTTCCTCACCATGCAAGGCAGTTGGCTTCCATTCTTTCTCGTTGTTGAGAGAATCTCTTATTCATTTTCAATATCTTCTCGTATATGGCTGTTCTGTGTTTGTGATAAATTTTGCATACAAAACCTATGTTAATTTCATGTTTATCTAGAGCAGTGGTTCTCAAAAGTATTTTTCTTCACACCCCTTGCTTTTCTCAGGCCCTCCCCACCCCCCCTCCGGAGCATTGTATTGCATTGAAATAGATCGAAAAGCTACAATTATAATATCTTTGGTTACTATGATCCGTGAATTTAAAATAATGTATGAGAAAGTAAGCAGAATAAATGTTATATTTACATTTTGCATGACATTACCAGCAAGAACTGAACTTATATGAAACATATAAAACAGCCATTCCAGGTACCCCATATATACAGTTCAGGCCCCAAAAGACTAAATGATGATTATCTGCAACTGAATTTTTTCCCATCTAACGTGAAAATGGCTTGGTCCACTGTATGGTAAATTATAACATCTAACTGCCTATAGCTATAAAGTGAATTTTTGGTCCTCCAATTATTGAAGGCAATTAATAGCAATTCTTTCTTTCCTTTCTTTGTACTACAAGTAATTGCGCCTGTATGTCTATGTTCGGTGAATAAATGCATATTTATTAACTTTGGTGGCTTAATAATTTGACCTGAACGCCCAAGTTGGGTGAATCTTGGTAATTGCATGTCTGTATGGTGTGAAAATAACCTATGTGACCCTAGGGGCTTAGTTTAATGTGAAAAATAATGTTCTCCATAAACTAAGTTAAAGGAGTAGCGTCCTTTGGTTCCCTAGCTGATATTGTACGTGTTAGCAAATATTAGCTTCCATCTTTTAATATAAATGTTAATAATCTTGCTGTTCTATAGCATAGTGATTGTGTTAGGTAGACTTATATGCCTCTTTTACCATCTGCCTTAACTTTCTTCTTATACCTGTAAATGCAGTCACTTTTTGTAAATAGCTTTTGGTGCATCCATAAGCGTTGTAACTTAATGGTGGTTGGAGTCTTTTTTTTCATTGATCCACTTCCCTTTCTGACTGTTGCTCACAGTCCCAATCTTTAAATTTTTGAAAAAAAAAATCTAAATTTTTCAAAAATTGTTCTTATTTTTCAAAAAATATTTTAATTTTCAAAAAATACCCAAATTATGAAAAAAATCTAAATTCTCAAAAAAAAAATTAAAAAAAAGCTCCTTTGAAAAATTTATAAAAATTGAAAACAAACTAAAAAATTAATTTATATAGTAAAAACTCACTTGAAAAACTGAACCTTAAAAACAAAAATAACTCGAGGATAATGATAGGGTGGGTCTTGACGGTGGTGATACAAACATGTTTTGATCTAATGTGAAAAGGTTTGTATCTGTTAATACTGTTGGTTCAGAAGTACGCCACTTTTTAGCTCTCTTTGTGAGAGCTAATGAAAGAATTTTGAAAGCCATGCATCAGACTTATCGAAGACCAATAAATTCTGAATTTTTGGAGGATCAAAAGCTAAGTCATCAACCTATAACCATTCTTAGTGTAAACTAATTGTAAATAACATGTAAGGAAAGAAGTAAATTTGAATATCACAATATTTGTTTAACCATCACCTCTTTATATTGACAGATAGTTTAGCAATTAAATAATCTAATATAGTTAATAAACTTTCTCCATTCAAAACAAGTTTTGAATTTTTTATATGAATTGAATTTTTGTTATAAAATATTTATTTAAAATGAATGATGAAAATGATCAGGATGAAGAGCAAAATATAGATCCTATTCAACAAGCAGAACCCGAAGAAGGTGAGTAGCTATCTGGTGTATTTAGATTGCGTTATTGTGTGTACCATTTCATTATTCAATATCCTGTAATCATCTTAATCAGTGTATTGAAAATTAATATTTATTTAATTTTATCTGTAAAAAAGTAGCTGTTTATTTCACTAGAGCTATCACATTTTGAAACGATTGCTCGTTACCTATTGTTTTTGTTACTGATTCATTCTTCTCACTAAAGATGCTCCTTCTGATGATGAGGAAGAGGATAGCGAGGAAGAAGCGATTGGTGAATATGGTAAGTTGATCTTCATCAATTTGATACAAGTAGAATGGGTTGCAACTTGCAAGTCTTCTTACCATTATAGCATAGCTATTTGGTTCATTTCATGTCTTGTCAGATATAACATTATTATTAAAATATAATAAATTATGGCCTCATGTGTTCAAGGTATTTTCATTTTAGATCATACGTTGTGTATCCCAATTTATTTTACACATTTTCTTCAAAAACAAAATTTTAGCGCACTTGTTTCAACCTTCCACTCAATTGCAGAATATATTTAAAATATTATACGATTTTAAAGTGAAAGAGTTTCTCTATATCCAGAATCTGAAACGTCAGATGATGAAGATTTAGCAGATGTTCCTGTTGACCGAAGAATTGTCTTCAGGAATCTAAGAGAACGTGATCAACATCTTAGACTATCCACGGACTCTGATGATGGAGAAGAAAGAGCAAGGGAGATTTATGATATCAATTTGCCCCCACTACACTTGGTAAGTTGAACAAATATTATCTTTCAATTTCTAAAATTTATGACGTAACTACTAATTTAAATTGATCGTAGTTTGAGTACTGATATGGTTATGAAAACCTCCTTCCAAATTTAATATCATCTACTGTTACAGTATCTTGGATTGAATCGAGAGGGCGACAACAACGAGGGAAATGAAGCTGCTCCGCTACGACCTGTCAACTCTCGTTTAATCTACCAGAATAATGGTTATTTTGTAATGCTGTAACCTATACTCTAATCTACTTTGAACTCTACTTCCAATCATCACAATCAAAATGACATTTTTTAGTAACTTGTTTTGTTTTATGAGAAAAGGCCAGTAAATTAACTTCAGTATAAGCAAAATGATATCAGTTTAATAATATACTATGTTCCCATAGGTGAAGACAAGTGTCCTCTCCACGAACCTCCTCTTCCAATCTTAACAAAGAGAGTACCCGTTCTGAAGAATAATGGTCACTACAACATGCCGATGATGCCTCACCAACACCTCCCTCTGAAACTGTTCACAGACAATGATATCATGGTTGTGAATGCTGCTTTAAACTCCGAGGACAAAAGTTTCATCTGCGTAGACTTGCAAATGAAAGGACCTTTGTATGGCACAGTTTTGGTAGTCACAAAATTCAAAACGGATTATAATTCGAAGATAGTTATGGCTCACGCCACCAATAGATTCCGACTTATAGATGTCAATACGGAATTAACTGGTTTGGTCGTAGCTGACATTGAGATTTTGCATGATGTTGTTGTAAGATCCCCTCTGTCATCAGTGCAGTTGCAGTCCCTTAGAAAGCACGAACCACCTTCCTTAAAGCAGCAAAGCTTGATAAAGGGTATTATAAACTATCAAGAAAAAATAGGTTATGTTAATTTGTTGAATGAGAGATTTGGGACTGACAAACTAGTGTGGAAGAGAACAAAAAGTGAGTAAAAATTTATTTTATAATGTAGCTAGCTATGACAAAGTTGAAGTAATTTTCAAATAAAGTCAATTTCAATAAATGCTGTTAGTCTTAACTGTAGATTACAATTTAAGTCTTGCTAATTTTTGTAATGCACATATAGGCAAATAGTCTACCTTAGCTATGTTAAACTTATTCCAACTACAATACTATGAATTGAATCCATATATAACCTAGAAAAGTCATAATTTAAAATTCAAATTCATCTATTAAATTGTTAGTCTCGTTTTAATAGCTATATTCGGATTAATTTTTGAAACTTACTTTTTTGGTTTGTAACTATCTAACAATATGCTTATTAATGTGTATTTTAAACCCGATTTCACTTCATGAAGACCAAGTTTATGAGTTTTGTAGCCCTAATCCCTATAGCTACCTACTGAATCATTTTATTACCATTTCAGGGAAAATCCAGTCCGTTAACAGTGCCCTGACTCCATTCCCGGCATGGGTTTACAGGCAGTGTGACATGAGTACCTTGGCTAATAAATTGTATCCTCATGTTACCTCTCCTACGATGAATATGGACGATAGAGTAAGTGGCATTTGTTCGTCTGGTTTCTAATTTTGCCAATATGCTTGCAAAATCATATATCTCAAGAATATCATATACCAAACGATATGGTATTGAATACTATATAACTACCACTGGTTTAGAAGGATTCAATACCGTTTAATTTTCTCTGTCTATATTATTTGTGGGATCTTTGATTTTAAAAACATAAAAACACCTACTAATAACCTACTTCTACTAGCTACTTCAATTGATGTCCAAAGAATATGATAGCTGGTATCATGGATACCAATGAAAATTAATTAATAATTATATAGTTTTTTCTTATATAATTTAAGTCTCATGGAAAAAGTAGGAGGAAAACGGAACATTTTCTATTTAATTTTAAGCTTCTTAAATATTTTTATAGTTTGTGGTGATCTAAATGGATACACTCACTAAGATAGGAGAATTTAAATGAAATTGTAGTTATCTGAAATGTGATTATTTCCTGAATTTAAAATCTATTGATGGGATAGTGCTAATTTTGAAATATGTTGTTGATAGGTTACATTGTAAGGTGTACCTTTTTCCTCACAGCAACCTATCTGTCCTGTGAAACTGAGCCGCACAGCTTGCTGTGAACTGCCACTTTTATCTGAACAGCGGATGGATCTTTTAAAAATGAGTTTTGTTCACCAGAGACTGTACTACCTCTTGAACATTTTTGAGAAAGTGAGTGGTATCTTAACTTAAGTTACTTTGCGATCATATACATGCTGGGTTGGGATTACATGGTAGCTATATGTGAAAGTATTGTTAGATCACTGCAGAACTGTAATATATTTTAAAATAATCTAGCACCAAAATGGAGGATACTATAAGTGATTGTACTTAGTTCCCTAATGACATGTCTTCAGCTGAGTCTACAGGTTGCTTCAAAAAATGAAGATACAGTGTGATTATTCTTAATACTAACGTTAAAAGTATCATAAACAGTTGATTGTGAGCTGCACTGAGTTGAATTGTTTTTGTCATTAAAATCTGTATTTATTCTTTTGAAGTGACATCTTTTATATCAATGTAGTTACTCCGAAATTTGAAATTATTTTATGCACAACGAGAAATTTGAAACTATCTGAAACATCGCGGGAAAGATTAAAATCTAGCTAACTCAAAATCTTCCGTTGACAGTGTCAAAACATTGTGTGCAAAAATTGTAAGAAGCACTTAGCCAACAAGTCTGACGTGATAGTGATATCCAGAGAGGGGCCGCAGAATGCCTTCGTCAATCCTGGTGGTTTCGTCCATGAGATGATCACTGTACGCACCACAGTCGGTAGACTGCGACAGCAGGGACCCAGTTCATCCGAACATTCTTGGTTTCCAGGGTAAGCTATTTAACCTTTCGGATCAATATATATCGTCATCACATTAATTTAAATTTCCCCAGTTACAAATATATGTTGCAATTTATTTTTCATGCACATCTACTCAGTATAGTGAAGTTTCATCAACCTACTGGACTTACAGATAGCAAGCTATAACCTATAGGTAGAGATTTTGTCATTACATTAGCTCTGTACTATTTCATGAGTAGCTTTTCACATGTACAAATTGTACATGTGTAGCTACTGCCGCTGGTTCCTAATCCTATTGTTTTTTTTCCAGGTATGAATGGATTATTGTCAACTGCCCAGGATGTACCCAACACTTGGGGTGGAAATTCATAGCACCAAATGATGATCTGGTACCAAAGAAATTTTATGGATTGTCCAGGAATGGCGTGATGATGATGATGTAGGGTAAATATTGTCGCCTCCATGCCTATGTAGGGTAAATATTGTCACCTCCATGCCTATGTAGGGTAAATATTGTCACCTCCATGCCTATGTAGGGTAAATATTGTCACCTCCATGCCTATGTAGGGTAAATATTGTCACCTCCATGCCTATGTAGGGTAAATATTGTCACCTCCATGCCTATGTAGGGTAAATATTGTCACCTCCATGCCTATGTAGGGTAAATATTGTCACCTCCATGCCTATGTAGGGTAAATAATGTCACTTCCATGCCTATGTAGGGTAAATATTGTCACCTCCATGCCTATGTAGGGTAAATAATGTCACTTCCATTCCTATGTAGGGTAAATAATGTCACCTCCATAGTTATGTCCATTTTATATCTATTTATTTCAATATTTCATTAATTCAAGGCTATTTTCAATTCAATATAGCTACCTTCAAAAATGGTCTATTCATTGTTTAATAATTGATCTTGTCTCTAATTAACTTTATTAAGAATGTAGCTACAAGGTGAAATCGTTTGACAATATACCTGGTGTATCTGTAGCTAAAGTACAGTTACATTGGAGGACTAATAAAATCTTTGCATCGTAATAGTAAATAGAATATACATTTTTTTAAATTCGATTTACAATATGTAGCGCTCACTAGGTAGCTAGCTACTGACGTACCTAGTGAGCTAGTTGTACTTAATTATTACTAGTTACTCACTCTTGTCTAGTGACTCTAGTCCCACAATTTTTATAAATAAAATCATAGAAAATTTAAAAAATCTAGAAGTGACTAATGTATTCGTTTTAAATGGATACAGGACCAATTTAGCGAAGTAATTTTGCCTTTTCTGCCCCTTTTATGTTATTGGTTATTCTAATTATTTCCTATGTATCTTTCCAGGAAATCTCCTCCCTGCAACAAGAAGAGCAAACCTAGTAACAAAATTAGTAACTACTGGAGCCGGTTGAGGGCATTAATATAAGCATTTAAATAACTTTCAATGGGGTAAGTTCTGAGTTATTGAGCGGTTACATATTTTTTATCTTAAAAGAAAAATATAAAATGAAATTTGTTATATTTAAATAGTTCTTTTTCTTATGTGATATAAGTCGAGAGCCCTCAGGGGCTCTATCCTGAAGCTGTCTGTGGTGAATGGAAGAGAAGGGTGCTGCAAACTGCTTTAATTTGGATTGCATATTTTTTCATTTTTACCATGTTTATCATTTTTTTAACGCTACTAGCAGTTTTAGAGGATAGCGCTATGGTTATGCTCTTCCACTACGCGGTCTTAGATTTTGTGTTAGGTAGACTCGTAGGCTTCATTTACTATTTCCTATTCATTTCCCTCTTTCATTCGTCAGTGCAGCCACCGGTGCTTGCGTCACTTTCGTCGGTAAGTGACTGCATTCACCGAATAACTTTTCTGCATGCATGAGCGTTGTCTCATACTGGTGGTTGATGATTTTGTTCATGGAGCCACTTTCGTTTCTGACTGCTTCTTCCAGTCTCTTGTACTTAATTTCCTTTTGATGTCAGCGATATGGCCTTTTGTTGTGAAGCAGACGTTCAATCCCAAACTAGAAAAAAAAAACATATATGTGATCGAGAATTTGGAACCGATTGATAACTCTGAACTAACCCTAGTTTTTTAAAATCTATTAGTCTCTTTTTTTTTTCGTATGTGTGTATAATTCTAAATTATTTAATCTCTGTTGTAATTTTGCTATTAAAATTCACATTTCAGTTTTTCATATTTTACATGGCACTGTTTTTTATTTTCCATATCTACATTAAATTCATTCAGGTGACTTCTTAGTACAGATTAGATAACTAGACACTTTAATCATATATTTAAAACATTTAATTTTATGCAGATGCTATAATTCTGATATCGATATACAACCCTAATTTGATGTCAATAACTCTGTCTTATTCAATTTCCTTTTTTTTCTTCTTATTTTTGATTAAAGGGAAATGTGTTAATGTGTTTTATTTTTTACAATGTTTGTAATTATATTCAATATTCTCATCGTTTTAGAGTTGTCCTTTGAAAACTTAGACACACTATTATGCTTCATTTACCATCACCTAATAATTTTGTGTTTTATGGTCCCATTTGCATGTCTGACTGCTTTTTTAAAGTCTCTTGTAGTTATATATCTTTTGATGTTAGCGATAGACTCCTCCGATGATGATAATAATATACTATTTCCTTACTAATATTATTCTATAGCTGAACGTCTGAAAATATTTAATCCATAACTTAATAAGTAGTTAGCTACAGCCAAACTATCTTCATAATTGAAATTGTTATTCACCTAATTAGTGTGGATATGTATAATATATTTATTCTCTATATACAACTTTTATTGGTAAATAAATTGTATTCGTATGATGAAGGTATTTCATTTTTTTGGCCATTTGTATTGTTCTAACTCATTGTTATCCAGATGACATGAAGTTAATGATGGATAAATAAGTTATAATAGACTTTCAAAAATCTTACTAAACTAAATTATAGAAATAATGAAGCAAGTTTCAAACTGATCTTGAAAATCCAAGTTTATATCTTTCGCATTCTTTAAAATGTTTCTAAAAGATTTTTCTTAGTCGGATTAAAGCCAAGGGTGGAGGTTGCCCATATGAAGCAGAACTACACTACCTTATGCAATTATCATAAGTCTGTCTGTTCATACTTAAAAAATCAGTTAAAAATGCAGCGCATGATAGTTCTGCTCTCTACAAACATAATATATAAATTCTAATTGTGATACAATAAACCATGGTAGAAGATAATTCATATTTTCAGGAAATTAGAGATAATTACCTTGTTATAAAGAAGTGCCTCACTAGCTACTTGAGTTTGGTTATCAGATTATATAATAACAAATTAGTTTCATTCTATCAATATTGATCTATTTGGCGTGTGATAAAAACACACCATTAATTCCCATTCTTCATGCAGTAGTGATGAAGTCACAATAGCTACTTCTGATTCAAGATGGCAGCCTCCATTTAATGCAGTTATTTCTTCGCTTATATTCTGTTTCAATGTGATTGGAATTGGATTATACTATACAAAGTTATAACAATCGAGTGATTTGTGAACGTGACGTAATCAAAACAACACGCTTAAATTAAAAAAAATAGGTATTTAGCAGTCTGACTAATTCAATAGATTTATTACCATATAAACAGAATGAATACACAGATTTATGAGATTTATAATTAAGTTTTGAAAGACATTTGTAAATTTGATTTTATAGAGTGTTGCTATGATGACGTCACGTACACAAAACTCCTCAATTGTCCCTTCTTTATTTGTTCCATGTATTGTATTTGTGGATTGGCTCACGATTATTGCACGTGACCGCAACATGTGCATTGCTAGCCGCATTGCGGTGCAGAAACAAGCGAGGAATATTCCTATTGGCAGTAGGTACCGACTGCTCAAAGGTTTCTGTTAACCTTGCCATAGATATTGATAAGAACTCTTGAAACTGAAGTTACTAGGTAAATAATCAGTATATGATTCATGAACAAACGTCCTTGTAATAACTATGGCTATGCTCATTTCACAGCCGGGCGGAACGGGATGGTGATACCTAGTTTATTAGCTAGTAGGTTATTAATTGATGATAATTTTTCCCTTTTGAAAATAATATTCTAGTAAAGTCAATGGATTTTTAGCCATTTATTCCTATGTTGCCATTAATTTTCGTTGGCTTAATTGAGAAAATGTTTGTGAATTAGCCAAATTGTTGGGTGATATTTTTTGCTTTTCGAAAAAGACTCAAAAAGTCAGTGGGATTCAAGATTTTGTGCACTAAATACAGACTGGTCGGCACTTGCCATCTTGATAAAATGTTCCATATTCTGCGTAGCGCGGCTAGCGCCCAGGCCAAAGGTGATTTCTGTGTAGGTCAGTATCCAGACTGCAGGAACTGGTAGGTAAACTGTTCTCCAAGAAATATTATATTTTGACTTCTGTTCTCAGTAAAATAGGTACATGTAAACATTCCAGTCTGTATTCGGTGTAAAAAATCCCACTGACTTTTTCTAAAAGCTGAAAAAATCCACCATAAATTTACATTAATTTGGCTGATCCACCAACATTTTAACTATTTCTCCACCGAAAATTAATGGTAACATAGGAATAAATAGCTAATAATCCACCAACTTAGCCAGAATATTATTTTCAATGGAGAGAATTTCCACCGACAAATCGGTGGAATTTACCATGAACTACAGTCTGGTAAACATAGGGTCACGCAGGTAAATTGTGGCCCTTTAATTTTTAATTGTGGCCTTCTCAAGACAGTCTCTAAAACATTCTGAACCGAAATTACATTAAAATGTTGCATAGCTATCTTAATAAGCGCAGTGCATCCAGTCTGTATTTCGGGGTCCATACAATTACCGGAACAGACCATGAATTACCCAGTCTGCAGAATGTGTCTCTTCTCCCGCAGAGATTTTAATTTGAGAGACAGTTACTCTCTGACTCACAGTAGCAGATTCAGAATCTCCCGCAGCTAAATTAATGGTAACATAGGAATTAATTCAAGATCTCCCGCAGAGATCTCAAATTTCTAAAAATTCAATCAAAAACTCCCGCAGAGAGTCTTGGAAAAATGTTCCACATTCTGCAGACTGGTGAATTACCGGAACAGACCATGAATTACCGGAACGGTACATGAATTACCGGAAGGCCAAGTAAAATAGTATGTCTCATAAACTCACCATTTGTCTCTCCAGCTCTCTCCAAAATTCAACAAGTTCTCTCCAAAATGATCAAATTATCATTAATTCTCTCCAAAATAACATTGTAGCATAGGAGGAAAATAGATAAAACTCGCCATTTGCAATTGAAGGACTTAAAATAACTGTCACAAACTCGCCATTAAAATGGCGAGTTTGGACATGCTTTATTACTTGGCCGGAAGGGAGCAAGAATTACCGGAACGGAGCATGAATTACATTATACTGGAACGGAGCATGAATTACCGGAACAGAGTTGTTTTATTGAGAAATATCCCTATTTATGTAATTTAGTTATACATTTGGTTGATATATAGTCGTAAAGGTATCATATTTAACCATTTTACACTCGTTTTATCCCGTAATAGCTATAAAACTTATGAAACATAGACAGACACTTTACAAGAGTCTATGCTGAAATTAGTTTTCTTTGTAAGATATTTCATAGAAATACTTTGAGGAGAGAGTAGAGACTAAAGTAATTTTTGTGCGTGATTTCGTATTACAACTTAATTGAGAAATAACCCTAGTTATGTAATTTAGGTATATTTTTGGTCCAAATGATATCATATTTAACCATTTTATACTCATTTCTGCTCGCTCGTAATCGCTATCCAACGTCTGAAATAGGCACCGTGATTCCGCATTATAATAGTATTAACGAGTTATATATATTTAGCACCTATGAATTTCTCTATATAGTTAGGTACCACAGTTCCTAATTAGACAGGTAATATGATGCAATAGTTAACAAATTTTATTGATAGCTTAAATAGTTCATCTAATATTCTACCTTGAAGCTGCTTCTTTTGAAATAATTTCCGAATTTCACAATAAAAGCATTATGTAATAATCAATCTAGCTAGTGAAAACTGTAGTGATCATACTTATTCCACTAGATACATACATTTATTATCATAAATATTTCTATAATTATTGTGTTACATTGAACAAACAGCAGTTGAATGCTCTATGTCTATGAAATATATTGGTAGTTGGGTATACTAAGTTCGATCCAAGTTATTGAAACTAACCCTAAAATGGGATATGTTGAATTTCTGAACCAATTGCTTCTAATAACCTCATCTGAATTACAATATTGATGTTTTTTTTAGTTACCGTGCAATAATCACAAAAATTTGTCTCCGTTTTCTATGTCTACGAACGGCACTTATTTCGAGACATGACTCGAAATAAGTAGCTACCACTTTTATCAAAGTGGGGCTTGCATGTAATTCAAATATTACAAAATGATATATACCGGAAAATTACCTGTTGCATCAAAGTGGGCATATTTCTTTACCTGCGAATACAAACCCTATATTTTAAGACGCTACGCACATTAGTACCCTCACATATGTCAAATATCAACATAATGTTCCAATTTGAAGTTGAGAACCGTATCTATTAAATTTCTCTAACAATATTCAAAAAGTAGTAAAATAATCATAAATGTTAATGACTATATTTCCCCAATATTTTAACATCTTGTGTAGAATGTTATATCAAACATTCCTGTTGCCAATTACCCTCTTTTAAGCCTATCAAGATGTTAGCGTCTTTCTGTCTCATTTACCTTGGTGATTCATAGATATTCTAACACGCACGGTCAATGTCTCTCATATAAAGTACCAGTACCAAACGGTGTAATCCTATTGTGCTTTGTACCACATAACTGAGTGATTATTCAAAGTATTATAACATTATTGATAAACAAAGACTAATTACATATATTTTCAGGATTATTCAATGTTAATAATATATTTAAATTCAAAGACAATGTGACAACAGACTCAACTAACCCATATATATTCTTCTAACGGATACTAAGGGTAGATATTTTCCTACCTTTATTTCATTTATTTCTCTGCATGCAGTAATAATACTATTTCTCCTTATCTCATCAGTACCTAGTTATTTTATTAATATACTATTTAGGATATATCCTAAGTAATATTATTATAAAATAATATTCAACAGCTATAAATCACCCGACTTTGCTTGAATATTATTTTTAACCCTTTCGCTCCGATTTTTTTCAGAGTTCATTATGAGTAATAATAAAGTTTTTTTAATAATATTTATGTATTTGTATATTATTTTAATCTATTGATAAAGTGTTTATATCAAACTTATGATGGGACAATATTTCCCACCTGTAATGTACATCACAGACTATTGGGACAATATATCCCAAATAGAATATGAATGTTATTAGTGGGACATATTTAGCCCATTCGGCGCAAAAGGGTTAAGGGGGAAAAATTCCACCGACAGGTATATTAATGGTTACATAGGAAATTAGGAATTAATTCAAAATCTCCTGTAGAGATATACAATTTCCCATGTAATGTAATGAAGCTTGTCTAAACTTGCCATTTTAATGGCAAGCCAAGTAATAAAGCATGTCCTAACTCGCCATTTTAATTGCGAGTTTGTGACAGTTATTTTGAGCCCTTCAATTGCAAATGGCGAGAAATATCTAATTTTCTTTTTCTCCTATGCTATAATGTTATTCTGGAGAGAATTTATGATAATTTGATCATTTTGGAGAGAAATTCAGTGAATTTTGGAGAGAAATTCAGTGAATTTTGGAGAGAAATTCAGTGAATTTCGGAGAGAGCTGGAGAAATGAATGGAGAGCTTATGAGACATACTATTTTACTTGGATAGCGAGTTTGTGATGGTTATATCAAGTCCTGTCCTTCAATTGTAAATGGCGAAAACTATCTATTTTTCTCCTATGCTCTAATGCTACTATGTTATTTTCAATATTTTTGATAGAATTTATGACAATTTGATCATTTTTGAGAGAAATTTTGTCCTTTTTTAATTTTTGGGAAAGAGCTGGAGAGTTTATATGAGCCATACTATTTTACTTGGACAATTTCTAAAGTTGGGCTCAGATTTGTCACAGAGAGTCTTGGATAAAATGTTCCATTATTCCATATTCTGCAGTCTGGCATATTCCTGGTCTGAGAAGTCATTTCACTTTCAGCTCAGTCTGCAAAATATGGAACATTTTCTGTATGAAGAATCCTTAATTTCCTCCTATATTTACATGCATTTTACTGAGAACAGAAGTCAAAATAGAGAATTTTTTCGAGAATACTTTTAACAGTTTCTGCAGACTGAGTTTCAGCAGGAAACAAAGATGCATAATTTGAAAAATAAGAAACAATTTGACTTCCATTTACACTTTACTGAAACTCAAATGACTTTATTAATTTATGACACTGTGACATAGACAGACATGCCTAATAGTCTGTATTTGTATATCATTGTATGATAGGGAATAGGAATAGGCCTGATATGATGCAACTTGTCTTTTTCAATTTAGTTTAATATAACTCTACATTTGTCTCTCCATCTCTAGACTTTCCAACTCCAAGGACCAAATGGAAATGAATTTCTCTCCAATAGTTAGAAATTTTTAATTATCAAAACTTCACTCCAAAATAATATTATAGCATATCAAGCATAGGTATTTAATGAATTATTTAATTATATATGTTATAATATGTATGTATAATTTATGGATTTTATTATTTTCATATCTTTAGAGGCTTAAACTGTGGAGCCTAAAGGCTAAAAAATACTAGCCTAATCTAGTTGCATAATGTAGCAGACACTTTTTCTGGATCAATTACTTAAGATATTCTAGGTAAAGGATTTTATTAGGCTTTCTGAGTATTACAATAAAACGAATAAAGGACCTATTTTTTCACTGGTATTTCAAGACAAATTCTGATATTTATAGTCATTTAATCAGGGTTTATTTCTAGAAACTATATTTGGTAATTATTGTCTTAACACAGAAAATTATTTGCATTCACCAATTGTGCTAGCTACATAATGCAGATTGAGAGATTTGAGTGTGTTCCATATATAACTCACAATGTGACGTAAGTGTTACTAGCACAAAATGGATAACGATTTATCTTATGACAAACTTAATCAGTTCATTGAAATGATTTACTTTTTTTTCAACAGGTTCATTCTTAATCTTAATCTAAATATATATAGTTAAAATATTTTAAAATTGTATGCAAATTACCAGCTGACATGACTTACTTCAATGTATTCTTGTCGAGTGCAGTTGAGGCCTCAAACCTCATCCTCTCGACCATCATTCAAGAGCCGGTAATTGCCTCCGTTACTGTCGCCTGTGGAGTACTGTCATATTATTACTTCCAAGTTGTTAAGGTGAAGATAAAATTATTTCCACTTCTGTAACCTTTTCTTGTTTTCTTCATGCTCTCAAGCTACTTTGCAATATTTTTGTGATTGAAAGTTTTCTGTAAAATTGTATAGTTTTTTAGATTGAAAAAAGTAGCTCTAACATTTTTTTTCCATATTCCTCAGGTTCCCGAACTTGTAATCAAACAAGGAAGTGAATGGCAGAAGTTTTTGACTGAGCAAATTCCTTCTTTGAAAGAAAGGTGAAATATATTTTCTTTGTATTATATGAACAAGGTATTGGAAACTTAGTTTCATTAGAAGTAGCACACTCAAAACTTGAGCTAGTGTACCTAATACTTCTTTCTTAATTTTTTGAAAATTAAATAACTATTGTTTGTTAGCTATATATTTTTTTCTTATTGAAAATGTAGAATATCCCTACAAGTCGGACCTTACCTAACATTTCTGTGCAGAGTATTCACTATTCAATTAATTTTTATTTTCATAGAATAGCTATTGAAAACAATTTGATAAATAGCAATTTATCAAATTTATTTGATAATTTCTTTCTGTTCCATAGTTTCAATCTTGTGACTCTTTAAAATGTTTTTTTTTCATTAAAATGGTGTTATTTGATTGAATTGCTTAGCTACCTACTTGGTAGACTATTTTTGTGCTAACAATATTATTATCATTATAATGGTGTGTATTTTTATATTTCAGGTACTGGTGTTCCATGTGGTGTTTTGAGGCAAGGTTTCAAACAATCATGGCCCCACTTTTATCTTATTTTGCCCCTCCTTTGAAATATGAAAGGTAAGTAATGTAAATCCTCATATTATCCTTTTGATTACATTACTCAATTGAATTGATAAATTTATTAAGTGTAACTGAATCTATTTAGTCACTTTTTACAGAAATAGTCAGTAAGAACTAATTTAAAAAGGTTTAAATTAAATTTAAACCTTTTTTTAGAATTAAAAATCATTCTTTTACCTTTTGTACAATTGAAATTTTTTCTTTTTCATTAAAATCAGTTGCTATTTCAAAAAGAAACTCAAATCACTTATGGAGAGTTAACCTCAATTTGTTTTTCAGAGAAATAGTCACCCTATCTGACGGAGGACAACTCTGTCTCGACTGGATCATAGACGACAATAGTAAAAGTGTGAATATGGCCTCTCCAGTTGGTGATGCAAAGAGCAGTTCATCACCCAGCTCTAGTATAGACTCTGGATGCTTCTCAGAAAGTGATGGAAATTCATTCAAAGCCACAATCACCACCCAGCCAATCTTACTAGTCTTGCCTGGTTTAACGGGTAGCTCCAACAGCGAGTATGTTAAGGATTTCATCAGGAAGGGACAGAAGGAAGGCTACAAGTGTGTGGTGTTCAATAATAGAGGACGAGGAGGTGTTTTATTAAAGGTAAAACATTTTTGATGTATAATAGGGTTAATATAAAAGTTATTGGACGGTTCAACATTTTCGGACACAAAAGGAAAAATATAATTATACTTGAATTTTATTTGTTTTCTCCGTGTCCGAAAATTTGGAAACATCTGATAACTTGAAAGGCACATATTAATTTTTAAAGAAATAAAGTTTATTCAGAAGAGGATTTGATACTGTCCTGTAGCTACATATTGGCATTACTTGTGTATTACTTTGTAACCTATTCATTTCTCCAGACCCCTCGTACATACAGCGCGTCTAACTGTGATGATTTTCTCGAGACTGTCGAGCAGTTGGTTGCTCGTTACAAAGAGGAGAAAATCGCTCACAATTATCAAAATAGTTACGAGAAGAATGAAGGTCCTATGATTGTTGCTGTTGGAATATCTCTTGGAGGGTGAGTTTGTTGGAAATAGTTTATAACAAGTTGGTAAGAACATGTTTTTAATAATTTCAAGCATGCTTTAAAATATATTTTAAGTGGAAAGTCCTAGATCTGCCCCCACAAGAGTCTGGGGGTGCAGATCTAGGCAGGGATCAATTATCTATGATTTTTTTCGAATAATTAATTAAAATTGTATTCAGAAAGCTAATTATAATATTGGAAAATGAAATAAAAGTAAACTATTGATACTTTAAAGGCAAACAATGGAGATTGCTCTATATAAATTAATGGTCTTCTAAAAACACTCCAATTTTGCCCTTCTTCTCCAAATTTTGATAGGATATTCATCAATTATCATTTTTCTATTTTCAAATATAATTTTGATTGCCATTTGTATTTATTACAATACTAGTGTACTTTCCCGTTACAAATAACGGGTCATCATCAATACCAATTTATTTCCCATTATTACGTTACTTTTAATGAATTAAATTTTCTGCATAGTCTAATTTATTTTATAGATAAAATAAATTTAAAAATTAATAGAAACAGGGGTATTTAAATATCAAGTCAATATATTCCCGTGCGTATCACAGTTACATTCTTCATGTTTAATAGCTACCCGTCGTGTAAAAGCGGACACCAAATAAATAAATAAACACACTAAGGAAATTATTAGTATAGATTCACAGCAGTAAACAAGATACTATTGAACTATTTTGAATTCAATTTGAAATGAAATTTATGCAAAAAATCCCTTCCCTGCCTAGATCTGTTTTCAGAGATCTAGGTTTTTACCACCTAGGCATAAAAGTATGAAAATGTTCAAATTAATTTGCTAATAAAAGTAGCTGTGAACATTTTTTTATCTGCGAGATTCACCCGGTACATGAGTATAAAGCCTATTAATAAGTATAACTTTCTCTCTCACCTCAAAATGACTACTTTGACATTGAAAATTAGTTCTAGGAACTGCATTCACATTTGACTTATTATTATTAGAGTGAAAAACCTACATATTTGGAGATATAACAGTGAATGACGTCACAAACCATCCTCTTCTACTATCTAAATAAAGTATGAAATTAGGGTTCTGAGTTATGGGATAGTTTCATATTGTTGATCATAATGAGAAAAAATGGATACCAATTAAAATAATAGTCTTGTCATAAATGTGGAACCGTCCGATAACTCTGAACTTTCCTGATTGATATTATCTTCACTTTTGTAGCTAATAAAATGGAGATGATTTTAAAATTCTATTTAATAGCTTATTGTTTTTTGACTTCATTTAGTTTATCTTACCTCAATTATATTTATCTTAAAAATGACTTCAAAAAGAAACATGTTATTCATTCTGCCATTTCAAAACTATTCCTAGTTTATTTTGGCCCATATTTTCTGACTGTTTTTTGTTTCATGACAACAGAAAGACATTGCAGCAGACCTGACTTCTACAGTAGCAGAAAAAAAACATTGTAAGTGATTGAATGACTAAGACTGTACAGGGTAAGCAAAAAAAAAGACCTTCTCTTTATAAATATGCAATCTACCAGACAATATAAAGACCTAGATATGCTCTTCCATTTCAAACTAAAACAGGCACTCAGTAGAGCGCATACCTTTGCCGTCGCTCATAAATGAGCATTCGTTCTCAAAATAGATTATACTGGTTCCTGGATAGTGACAAATCGTCCCATCAAATTTCTGGAAATTTGGTTGTATAGCTACTTTTTGAGTTATGCGAATAACAATACGACACATAGATAAATGCCACCTAAAATATTACCTTCCGTATCTGCAAAGGTACGGCAGCTGATTTTCTAATTTTGTAACACGCAAACTCTTTAAATGCTTCAATATTATTAAGTTGAGTGCAGGAATTTTATTATCAATTTCACATTCCTTTATATAGTAATTAAAACATTAAAATCTGTCCATGAGTTAGTATGGCTATACTTTTAAAGAGAGGAATTTTTTTATGGTTTAGCTACTGTGGAAAATAAATCAACAACTTACGATAAACTTTTTTATATACATGGATGAGTTCCGTTATTTTGAAGATTCCACATTAGCAATAATGTATAATTTTAACATTTCATTATCTAGCTATAGCTATACTATTTTTTATGATCGAAAATGTGAAGCTGTCCGTAAACTTGGAACTCACCCTATCCATCTCCATAATCCTAATCTTCTTCCCCTGTTCATTTACGGGTTGAAAGTAGTTACCCGCAGTGTAAGTTACGAATTATTGGACGGTTCCACATTTTTGATTAGCTACATAGTAATAATATTTTACTTCTTTATTCTAATCTTTTTTCTTAATTCATTGATAAAGGTGAAACTGTCCAATAACTCGTAACTTACCCTAACAAATTCTGTTCCTTTATTCTATAAAAACATTTTGTAATGAGATGTTTGTGTTTCTTCCACAGGATGATACTGGGTCACTACATTAGTGATAACAGTGAAGTTGCTGCTAAGAGACTCACAACTGCTATTGGTGTGTCTGTGCCTTACAACTGCTTCTTAGGTAAGATAACACGACTCGTATTTCTCTCCTTTGAGCCAACGACGTCATGACTCAAAAATAAGTATTTCGATTTATCCCTATTCATCTTCAATTGCTGGATTTTTTGGTAGCTAAAAGTGTCATAATTTTATCTCAAAAATTGATTGCTAGAGACACTGAATGTTCTAATTACACATTAACTCAAAGGTCAGCATTGAAAAAAAGGATATTTGATTTAGTGAGTATATTATTATTTCTATTATAAACTTCAGAGGCCCATTTGATGTTTCAAAAATGCTCTGCTTATGGCGTTTTGTTAAAATATTGTGAGCATTTTAATTTTTTTTAGATGTCTCTCCTATTAAATAGCTATTTTTGAGTTATGACAACGTTGTCACAAATGAGCAATTTCTCATTCTAACCTTTTGCTATCAAATTATTTTAGTACAAATACAGATTTTCTGTTCTAGTGAAAAGGCATCTGAAAATACCTTTTTTGAAGTTTGTTTGGGACATATTAACCAAATGTTCTAAGATTATTCATATAATCTTTGGGGTTCAAAAGCTTATTCATATTAATTTTTTATTATTAAAGGTAAGTTCTGAGTTATTGTAAGGGTCTAAGTTTCCGAACATGTAAGGAAATCAGTCTATAATAATCAATTTTTAACTATTTATTATTGGTACCATGAATTAAAATAACGAGTTAAAATGTTACCATCATATAGCTATATAGTTTTTTCTTATTTTATCGAAAAAGTAGATCCGTCAGATAACTCGAAACTTGCTCTAAATTTATGTTTAATTTTTTCTTTCATGAGCATTTCTTTTCTAAAGTCCTTGTATTGCAGGCACGGAGTCACTGGAAAAGCCCTGGTTGAATCTGGCTCTCAACTCACACCTGGCCAAGTGTCTGGTGAACTCTGTGATAGAGTTCAAGTACATGCTGCAGGACAGCAAGCAGTGGGACTATGAATACATACTCAAGGTGAGACTCTTTGAATGCTATTACTCTTCATTTTGTAACGGGCCGTACACACGCCGCAGGTTTTTTTTAAGTCTTTCCACCAGATTTTTTGGTGAGCTCCTCCTACTTTTTCCCCACGAGATTTTTGAATCTTTAAGATATAATTAATGTTTATTTTAGTTGGTATCCATGAAACCCGCAGGTATCATGGATACCAACTAAAATAAATAATTATTATATCGTTATATCTTATAGGATTCAAAAGTCTCGTGGAAAACTTAAAAAACCCTATGTGTGCACGGCCCTTGAGCTATGGTAGACTCATCGTTCAAGATATTATATTTTACTCTAGCTTTCAATTTGATTTTACAATTCATCATCAGGACGAGTACATATATTAGAAAGAAAAACCAATGCGTAATATGATCACTTAAAGTTTACTTTAGGACAAGTTTAGGTGATCATATTAGGTCAAATTTTTTCACATCAAATTATTCTTTCTAATTAAATTTGTATCTACTTCTCCTGATGATGAATTGGAATATCAATTTGACAGCTTGAGTAAAATATAATATCTTCAACTGTGAGGCTACAGTACCTTACGAAATGAACATCCGTTAAGTTGAATCTGTTTCTTCAAATTATAGAAGGGTGAAAAAACAAACAATTCTATGTATAATAATCACTTTTATAGTTCACACTAATATTTAATTTATACAGTAAATAAAATTTAGCTATTATAATAAGATACACCACATTTAAACCATTATTCAACTTTTATATTAAATGGTAATTATTAGGGATGTGACACTATGCTGCATGTGTATATTTTTCGCGATGTGCAGCATATTATGACAGTCTCTGTATAAATTATGCAAAATGTCACTGTCGTATATGCTGAACCAAAATGGCGGAAAATGCACATTATATTTGTACTGATGAATTTTTCCATTTTATATGCCAGAAATTGTTCAATATAGTGTATCTATGCAGAGAAGCTACTGTAAATATGCACAATGTTACATCCCCAGTCAGTATTTATGATTGTGAAACTGTTCTGTTATTCTAACTTACCCAGCATGTAGTTAACAGATCCGTAACTTTTTCAGTCACGCACTATCCGTGAGTTCGACTCTCGCTTCACAGCGCTTGCCTTTGGCTACAGGGACGTGGTGGAGTACTACAACAACGCCTCTCTGCACGACAAACTGCACACTGTGAGGGTGCCTTACTTGGGACTATCTGCCAGTGATGACCCTTTCCAGCCAAGAAAAGGTGAGTGATGACCCCCCTTCCAGCCAAGAAAAGGTGAGTGATGAGTCCTCCCCCCCTTCCATTCAAGAAAAAGTGAAGTTGGGTTACACACAAGGGCTTTTTTTTCTAAGCTCCTCCTACTTTTTCCACGAGACTTTTAATCATGTAAGAAAATCGATATACTTATTTTATATTTTAATTAGTATCCATGATATCTGCAGGTATCATGGATACCAATCAAAATAGATAAGTATATAGTTCAAAAGTCTCGTTAGAAAAGAAGGAGGAGCTTAGTAAAAAGTCTGGTGGAAGGACCTAAAAAACCCTGTGTGTGTACGGCCCTTTAGGAGAGATGAGTAGAATTTCACTTGTAGAGGAATAGATAGGTGGGTAATGAGTAGTGATAGAGAAGATGATACTGTGATTAGTAAAGTTGTGACAATATGTTTCAAAACTCTAGATCCTAAAAATATTATAGACCTAAGATAATTTAACAGTTTGAATCATTCTACTCCAGCGGTATATGATATTCGATTTCATTTCATATATGATATTCTTATGATTTTCAATGCATATTGTCACAAAACTAGTAATTAGATGAACATGACCTTAATCTCTATTACGGTAAATTGAATTGCATCCATTATTAATGTTTTGTTCTTGAAAGACTTTGGTTCGAACTTCGATAGCAAATTAAATCTTTTACTTTGAAAAATGTAGAATTAATAGCATTTATTTCTAGGCAGCAATGCTAAGAGTTTTCAAATGCCAATTGTTATCTCAGGTCTACCTCTACCCGTTGCCTCCACCTCCAACCACGTGGCCCTGGCCATCACCTCACGGGGTGGGCACATCAGTTTTCTGGAGGGGTGGAAGGGGCGGTGCTGGGCCGCTAGAGTCACGGGGCAGGTACTGAGAGCCGTGATGAGAAATAGTGCACTGGTCCAGAGGATCAAGTGAAGGGGGTGTGTACCTTTTTCAAGTGAAGAGCACCTATGAAAAGAATGATTTAATGATTAGTGCTCTATTTGCAGATTTTAAGTTTAATTTGCGCAACATATTTCCTAGAAAAAAAACCTCAATTTTTTAGAAGTTTCACAACAATCATCTCTTTTTTTTCTGTCATTTGCATCATGTGATATTGTTGAAGAAATTTCAATGCTGAAATGAATATCTTAATTATTAGTTGCATTTGTGATTTTTTTATAATATTCCTTATTAATATACACTTCTTGTTCACAAGTGAAAGGTTATTTGACTAGCTACAGGGAACAACGAAAGCTTTAATTTCTTGTCTATAAGAGTATTATAAGTTTCTAAATACCGTGTCATAATTTTTTTTAGTTGATTTTATTGTAATAATTTAATTACCGGAAAATTTTAATAGTAACTTATTATTAAAATTTTCATTCTGTAATTAAATATAGGAAATTTTAATTTTTTGAAATAGTTGAATTTAGTTATAAATTTAATATAATTTCTATAGCTTATTTTATATTCTCAGCTCTGTTCATAAAGTATTCTTTACCATTGCTACTAATACATCTTATACCTAAGTCATAAATATACCATTTTATGCAGTCTGCTTAAAAGCTTTTATTAAAACTGAAGAAATTAGTGCCATGTATTTTATTCAACTGCCAGTAGTATTTTAATTTAGGCACACTTGTTTAATTTTAGATAAGAATTCAATTTAAATAATTAATCATTCATATAAAATACTGTTCAAATTAGAGAAAAAAGGTTGTAATTAGGGTGAGTTCCGAGTTATCGGACAGTTCCACATTTTCGGATAGTAAAATTTTAATCTTATGATCGAAGATGTGGAACCGTCCAATAACTCGGTACTTAAATATTAATAGTTTTGCATGAAAAATTTCCTAGTTAAAATTTGAAGCTAAAGGTGATATGAATTTTTTCTCGATAGGAGATTTCTATTTAGTACCTAGTGTTATCTTTAGTATTTAGATGCTTTGCCTTTAGCAGATTTTAGTGTAAGCAGAGTGTGGTAATTCTAATGATTTGAACACTGTTAATTAATTAAAATCAGTTTATCGAATTAAAAATGTCACTTGGTTGTTAGACTTAATATTATTGTGCTGCAGTATTACTAAAGGGTCGTACACACGTATGGTTTTTTCAGTCTTTACATCAGACTTTTTTCTAAGCTCCTCCTACTTTTTCACGAGAATATAAGAAAAAACGATATAATTATTATTTATTTTAGTTCGTATCCATCATACCTGCAGGTATCATGGATACCAACTGAAATAAATAATAATTATATCTCTCTTATATTCTCGTGAAAAAAGTAGGAGGAGCTTAGAAAAAAGTCTGAAAAAACCATACGTGTGTACGACCATTTATGTTAGCTGTAAACCATTCAAAATTCTATCATTTTATAAATTAGACTTGTAATTGACATCATAAATAGGTATATTCACACTTAGTTTAAGTAACTAAATATCACAAAAAACGATAAAGGGTAAGTTCCAAGTTATCGGACAGTTCCACATTTTCGATCATGTAATAAAAAATACATTTCAACTTATTTTAATTGATATCCATGGTATATTGTTTTTTTAAATGATCGAAGATGTGTAACCATTTGATAACTCTTAATTTACCCTAGTACACCTCAAATCACACCTCTTCTCCTCATGTCTCAAAGGTACCACTCAGGTTATACTTATTACTGTAATCAATATTTTAGCACTCATGTGTGTCGGTTAGTAAATGTACTGATATTTATTTAAACTCTGACTATCTTAAAAACTAGACGGGTATAAATACAATGGACATTCCATTTTCCTGTGCAAACTTATTATATTAAAGTTCTTTTGGAAAAAGATAATTCCTAAACCTTCATCGTTCTGCAAAAACTGTTTTGATATTTAATTTAAACTAAATTTAATCAAAGAAAGATAAAAGGTTTCAAAACACACACACCAACAGTGCACGTATTTAGTTACCAGTATATGGTATCCATGTTACCCGCAGGTATCATGGATACCAATTAAATAACTAGTTAAGAAACATAATTTACGGTGCAATCACTCAAGCTAGTCACAATTTATAAGCAATAAAGAAAATAGCAGCACTGTACGTCCTTTCATTCCAATCCTTACTTTAGAAATTAAACGTCTGCTTAGTAAATTAAAGGAAAAAAGCTGTATATGGGGCTTGGAAAAAGCAACCAAAATGGAAAGAGGCTGCATAAAAAAGTCAATCAATGACAGTGTTCATGGATGCATAAAAGATACTCCGTCAATGCAGTCACTTACTAAGGAATGTGACAGAAAAGGAACACAAGTACCAGTGAGTGCACCAACTGATAGAATAGTTGATGTACACACATTTTTACACATCACAAACCTACCTACACCAAATACACACAAAATAATCAACTTACAATGAACGCCACTAAAAACAATGACCTCCCTTTTCACACCAGAATATAGCAAAACACTCGCACTGAAAATGCAAAACACAATATTCCCCACAACATGGAACCAGGAGTCAAATAGAGGCAATTGTGTAAGTTGGAAAAAATGAACGATAATTGAAAGAATGGATGAACAAATGATAAATCAAAATGGAATGTAAAACTTTTATTTGATAGTTTTTTATCAGAATAAGTTTGAAGCTGAAGCGTTGATGGATGAAACTAATGAAAGATGAGTACTCATTGAGAACCTGAAATCTGTTAGAAAAGAAGCAATCACATCTATATTAGTATAATCTTACCCACATTAATCTAAGTCTTTAATTTATCAATACAAATTAAATATACACTGAAAATGTTACAGCAACTTTAGCTATCAAGTATACTTATGTTGAAATAAATTACTATAGCTGAACTCTGCTGAATAAAACTGAATATTCAACAATATTGCAATACAAAGCATCAGTGAAACACTATTTAAGTCACTAGAAAATTGAAAGATAATTATTAGAAAGAAGACTTCAAAAAAGATCTATTGCATCCTATCCAAGTTTATTAATCAGGATCTTTCAAAATAAGATGAATCTTCTGTAATATGCCCATATTAATACTTAAAATGCATATAGCTAATTATACTTCTAATGAGGACATGTCTCGTTCAAAGAATGAGACATGTCAAGGGAGTCTAAAAGTTAGTCCAAAATTAATTGCTCCATGTGACCATAGTGAATAGATAGAAAAGTATACTAAGTTTCAAACTCATTGACGGTGAACTTGATTCCGGTCTTCAGAAACGATGTAAACAAATGACGTCAGATGAAGTAATGTCAAGATGAGAATTATATAGGTGCGGCAAATAAATAAAGATAGAATACGTCAATAAACAATTTGTTTCGTTAGCTTCAAGTACCTAGATAACTTTTATATATTTAATACCAGGCTGGCACTTAAGTTATAACTTGGCTTATTTACAAACTTGTAAAATGTAAGGTGGTACCTAGTAACCTATTGTATTTACAATGAAGCACTTGAAGGACCATTATTTAACATATAAACCTGATTGCCTTTATTAAAAGGTTATTTTAAGCACAATTTGACGAATGACATTTTCAACAAAAATTCTTATTTAATCAGATAAATGCAAATGTGTCTGAAATCCTCCAGTCACCTTTCCAGTCACTGGTGATTTTGAAGGCTATTGCCTATTAAGTTGAAAATTATATGTGAATAGAGTGTAAAACGTGATAAAAAACATATTTTATTTAATTTAAGTTAATTTTCATGAAAAATCTCATT
This sequence comes from Caprella mutica, assembly GCA_947561585.1. Lineage (NCBI taxonomy): Eukaryota > Metazoa > Arthropoda > Malacostraca > Amphipoda > Caprellidae > Caprella > Caprella mutica. The sequence goes on from CANNZV010001676.1 coordinate 59,024, forward strand.
TAACTCAATAATAGCACAATTTTTATTTGGAAATTAATAGTGTGACGTCACTCATTTTGATAGGTCTCACGTCTGTGGAGTATTTTCGGAGGTTCCAATATTGTACTTAGTACCTATACTTTCTATTTATTTACTATGCATGTGACATCGTTCATGATGATAAAAACTAGCAGTCAATTACCAAGAAACGTAAGGGCCGTACATACTATACACGCAGGTTTTTTTTAAGTCTTTCCACCAGACTTTTTGCTAAGCTCCTCCTACTTTTAACAGGAGATAATAATTATTTTACTTTTATTGGTATCCATAGTATCTGCAGGTATCATGGATACCAACTGAAATAAAATAATAATTATATGATTCATAGTTTTTTCTTATATTTTTGTGGAAAAAGTAGGAGGAACTTAGTAAAAAAAAGTCTAGTGGAAAGAATTAAAAAACCCTACGTGTGTATGGCCCTTTACGTTTCTTGGTAGTAAATAAGAATACAAACATACCTAGCATAAAAATATAGGACATAGTAGAAGAGCATATTTCTAGCATTATACTCTAGTTTAACTAGTTAACTGCAAGTAGTGTTCAATAAGTGATAGACAAGATACGTGATAACAGAATCAACATAACAAATTGGAAGAGTATAGAGCTCTTGAGATAACACCTTCCATTCCTTTCACCTACTACAGGAAATGTACGGTTTAATCTCTTAGCTATAGATTATAATTTCGGAAAATTGATTTGAAACGAAGTATAGGTAGACACTACTGAAAACTTACAAATGCAAGGGAAGGGATCTTACCGTTTTTCTTTCTCAAAAACTTGACGATATCTGAGAACCGACTAGTTTTTTTCATAACGCCTGTAGAGCCAAGCTGGGTAGCAAGTCATAGCGCTGTTCACCGACTCGATCTTTCCTGGAATGTTGATTAATCAATTTAGTTAGGGTGGAACGAAAAAAACATCATCTTCACCCTTAGGGTACGGTACGTTCACACTGCAAGCGGAGCGCAATTAATATAATTGTTTGTTTGGAGCGCCGCTTCGCTCGCAGTGTGAACAGCCAAACGTCTCTACATACGAAAACCAAACAACATTAATGACGCTCCGATAGCGCCGCTTGTTGTGTGTTTGAGCCCTCAGGCACATGTCACACGAGCGTTTTCAACGCTCCAAAAGCATCGCGTAACATGGATACACATGAAATGGGTCCAATAATAATTTTCTCAGAGTCAAAAACGCTCGTGTGACATTGTCCTTAATGAAGGGACAATAATCTCAAATCAAACTTAAGTTGGCTTAAGTTTCTAAATTTCTAACATAGAAATCTTATCTCCTATTAAAAAATATTCTATTATTTCAAATGGTAGAAGATTATAACTACGAGTAATTAAAACTGTTAACAAAATAATGTTAATCTTAATAAGTTTATTAACTTTCTAATTGCTAGTGTAACTACAGCGAGATTATGATGACGTAGCTATACCAACTACACGTTAGAAATAAGTTTTGGATAGATAAAATTAGAATAGCACCTATAGATATATTCAAAGTTGTAGGTCCTGTGACACCCAGATACATATTGACAAAGAAATTATAAACACTACTCCCGACAACTTCTATTTCTCTACCACCTGGTTTCGAAAGCAGAAAATAGAATTGAAACATATTAAGGACAATCGAAACATATTGTTTGCGTGACGTCATAACAGCAACACTCTAAAATCATATTTAAGAAAATTGAAGAACGTAACATTATGAAAACTAACTGTTTATTTATTTCCATTGTAAGAAACAGTGATGAATCCATTCATGTTATTCACACTGCTCAACATTAATTTCCTATTTATGTGTGTTGCCTTGTTAACGTCACGGTAGCAAATAACTCGATTTGTGACAACAGCTTTCAAAGCTTTACTCTTCAATACCTACCCTAGTATGAATACCAATTATACAGGGTGTCAGACACTTTTGTTGCCAAACTTTAACATAAGGTTGCATTCATCGAAATAAATACTTTTCATTCTATGAAGGTATGGTCTAAAATGCTTAGTTAAAGAGTTACAAGTTTAGGAAAGTAGTATCTGTACCATTTATTATTATTAGTTAACATTATTTTTTTTTAATGTTGCGATAAGAAACAAAATATTTTTAACAGTAATTATTAGTATCACAAGAAAAACTTCTTAAATTAAGTTACATGTTTACAAAATGTTTTCAAACTGCCGCCCATTTGTTGCGATGCAGGCGTTCAAACGTTTGTCCAATGATTGGCAGACGCGAGCAAAGACACCAGGAGTTTCACGAATCTTTGCAGGAAATGAACGCTTGCATTGCAACAAATGGGCGACAAATTGAACACATTCTGTAAACATGTAACCTAATTTAAGATTCTGTTTCTTGTGTTCCTAATAATTACTGGTAAAAATGTTTTGTTTTTTATCGAAACATTAAAAAAAATAATGTTAACTAATAATAATAAATGGTACAGATACAACTTTCCTAACCTTATAACTCTTCAACTAAGCATTTAAGACCATACCTTCATAGAATATAAAGTGTTTTTGTTTCGACGAATGTTACCTTATATTAAAGTTTGGCAACAAAAGTGTGGGACACCTTGTTTATTGATAGGTTGCGAAAATTGAGTGATTTGTGACGTGGCATAAGCAAGGGAACAAATTTAAAAAAAAAATTGGGGGTTTAGCAGGTTAAATAATTAATTTAATATATATTTATTTATTATACTATGCAAATTAATAACTATTTTTTTAAATTACCTTCTTTAATTGTTTTAAATATGATATAAGTGTTGCTGTTATGACGTCATGCACACAATATACCTCGATTGTCCTTACATTTCAATTCCAGTTTCCGCTTTTGAAACCAGAAATTGGCGAGAGTAGTGTATCTTATTGTAGTATAATATCTTTAATATTAATGCATCTAGAGTTCTAGACGGAAGGGCTGATGCGCAATGAAACATAAATACTTATAAAGCGGTTCAATGGATTTGAACCCTGGACCTTCAGAGTATTAAGCCAGAGCTCTATCGACTACACTACTAGGTGTTAAAAGCAAATAGAGTCCTTGCGCACCACCCTTTAGTAGTGAGTTGTAGCGAAATAAGCAGGCACAGCAGTGGATGGGGTCCTGCGACCCCCAGATACGTTTCGCCTATTCTAGGAGCGTAACTCCTTCTGTTTACATGCATCAATATGTAACTGGGGGTCACAGGACCTACAACTTTGAATTTATCAGGGAAAAACCACTTAGGTTAGGAGCGTTAGCCCTTCCACAGCTACGTCAACTTATTTTGTTAATACTCACTACTAACGGATGGGCAGTTTGAGTCAGCAACTACTCGATTTACTATTAACACCTATTAACGTAGTCAATAGAGCTTTGGCACAGAACTCTAAAATGTCCAGGGTTCGAATCCCACGAACTCCTTTAAGTACATGTATTTAGTCTTTAAGCACACACACACACACATATATATATACTAAATATTGTAGCAACATTAAATCTATGGAATTTAAGACTATTTTGTTTTTACTCACTTTTTTTTCTATCCCACACTTTTTGTTGATTTGGAAATTTTTTATGTAGCAACGTAACACGACCAATACTTTTTTCATGGTTTATAAGATCTTCGATTAATTTCTGCTGTGCAGGAGTAGGTGGTTTGTGTTTTCCCAAGGACTGCACTTGCACAGAGAATAAAATAGGTCGGTCAGCAACATCAGGAAAAGTTGGACAAGTCTCGATATCTGCCATGACCCTCCCCTTGGTTTCAGTGTGTAAGTTTATAAGTACAAAACTCTCAGTTGTATGAAATGAATGGAAACCTTTACATTTGGTGATTTTGAATAGTCGACCACGCCATTTATCTTTCTCTTTCAAGTCTAAACAGATGATGCTTTTATCTTCAGAGGTTGAAGCAGCATTTGCAACTCTGATATCTCTTGACTTTCTCAACCCCTTAAGAAACATACCCTCAACAGATTTAATGGATTTTGCAGACTTGTAGCAAGCAGAATTCAGAAGAACTGGAACTCTCATTTTTCTCCATGGATAAGGGGGTTCGTTTTTGTTTAGATTGGTATCTGTGGGATAAATAAATAGTAATAACACTGCCATAAATTAGATAATATGAATCAATGAATACAGAGATGTGCCTAATTTGAAAACAGATGCAACAATGAACGTTATGAAACTTGCACATTATTGCCTTATTTATTCATTCTAATTACCATTTCTTTTAGCTATTGGATCTTTACTTTCAGCTATTGGATCTTTACTTTCAGCTATTGGATCTTTACTTTCAGCTACTGAATCTTTACTTTCAGCTACTGAATCTTTACTTTCAACTACTGAATCTTTACTTTCAGCTACTGAATCTTTACTTTCAGCTACTGAATCTTTACTTTCAGCTACTGAATCTTTACTTTCAGCTACTGAATCTTTACTTTCAGCTACTGAATCTTTACTTTCAGCTACTGAATCTTAACTTTCAGCTACTGAATCTTAACTTTCAGCTACTGAATCTTAACTTTCAGCTACTGAATCTTAACTTTCAGCTACTGAATCTTAACTTTCAGCTACTGAATCTTAACTTTCAGCTACTGAATCTTAACTTTCAGCTACTGAATCTTTACTTTCAGCTACTGAATCTTTACTTTCAGCTACTGAATCTTTACTTTCAGCTACTGAATCTTTACTTTCAGCTACTGAATCTTTACTTTCAGCTACTGAATCTTTACTTTCAGCTACTGAATCTTTACTTTCAGCTACTGAATCTTTACTTTCAGCTACTGAATCTTTACTTTCAGCTACTGAATCTTTACTTTCAGCTACTGAATCTTTACTTTCAGCTACTGAATCTTTACTTTCAGCTACTGAATCTTCACTTTCAGCTACTGGATCTTCACTTTCAGCTACTGGATCTTCACTTTCAGCTACTGGATCTTCACTTTCAGCTACTGGATCTTTACTTTCAGCTATTGGATCTTTACTTTCAGCTATTGGATCTTTACTTTCAGCTATTGGATCTTCATTTTCAGCTACTGAATCTTCACTTGCAGCTACTGAATCTTCACTTGCAGCTACTGGATCTTTACTTTCAGCTACTGGATCTTTACTTTCAGCTACTGGATCTTTACTTTCAGCTACTGGATCTTTACTTTCAGCTACTGGATCTTTACTTTCAGCTACTGGATCTTTACTTTCAGCTACTGGATCTCTACTTTCAGCTATTGGATCTCTACTTTCAGCTATTAGATCTCTACTTTCAGCTATTGGATCTCTACTTTCAGCTATTGGATCTCTACTTTCAGCTATTGGATCTTTACTTTCAGCTATTGGATCTTTACTTTCAGCTATTGGATCTCTACTTTCAGCTATTGGATCTCTACTTTCAGCTATTGGATCTCTACTTTCAGCTATTGGATCTCTACTTTCAGCTACCGGATCTTTACTTTCAACTATTGGATCTCTTCTTTCAACTATTGGATCTCTTCTTTCAACTATTGGATCTCTACTTTCAGCTATTGGATCTCTACTTGCAGCTATTGGATCTTTACTTGCAGCTATTGGATCTTTACTTGCAGCTATTGGATCTTTACTTGCAGCTATTGGATCTCTACTTGCAGCTATTGGATCTCTACTTGCAGCTATTGGATCTCTACTTGCAGCTATTGGATCTCTACTTGCAGCTATTGGATCTCTACTTGCAGCTATTGGATCTCTACTTTCAGCTATTGGATCTCTACTTTCAGCTATTGGATCTCTACTTTCAGCTATTGGATCTCTACTTTCAGCTATTGGATCTCTACTTTCAGCTATTGGATCTCTACTTTCAGCTATTGGATCTCTACTTTCAGCTATTGGATCTCTACTTTCAGCTGTTGGATCTCTACTTTCAGCTATTGGATCTCTACTTTCAGCTATTGGATCTTTACTTTCAGTTACTGGATCTTTACTTTCAGCTACCGGATCTTTACTTTCAGCTACCGGATCTTTACTTTCAGCTACCGGATCTTTACTTTCAGCTACCGGATCTTTACTTGCAGCTATTGGATCTTTACTTGCAGCTATTGGATCTATACTTGCAGTTATTGGATCTATACTTTCAGCTATTGGATCTCTACTTTCAGCTATTGGATCTCTACTTTCAGCTATTGGATCTCTACTTTCAGCTATTGGATCTCTACTTTCAGCTATTGGATCTCTGCTTTCAGCTATTGGATCTCTACTTTCAGCTATTGGATCTCTACTTTCAGCTACCGGATCTTTACTTTCAGCTATTGGATCTTTACTTGCAGCTATTGGATCTTTACTTTCAGCTATTGGATCTCTACTTTCAGCTATTGGATCTCTACTTTCAGCTATTGGATCTCTACTTTCAGCTATTGGATCTCTACTTTCAGCTATTGGATCTCTACTTTCAGCTATTGGATCTCTACTTTCAGCTATTGGATCTCTACTTTCAGCTATTGGATCTCTACTTTCAGCTATTAGATCTCTACTTTCAGCTATTAGATCTCTACTTTCAGCTATTAGATCTCTACTTTCAGCTACCGGATCTTTACTTTCAGCTACCGGATCTTTACTTTCAGCTACCGGATCTTTACTTTCAGCTATTGGATCTCTACTTTCAGCTATTGGATCTCTACTTTCAGCTATTGGATCTCTACTTTCAGCTATTGGATCTCTACTTTCAGCTATTGGATCTCTACTTTCAGCTATTGGATCTCTACTTTCAGCTATTGGATCTCTACTTTCAGCTATTGGATCTCTACTTTCAGCTATTGGATCTCTACTTTCAGCTATTGGATCTCTACTTTCAGCTATTGGATCTCTACTTTCAGCTATTGGATCTCTACTTTCAGCTATTGGATCTCTACTTTCAGCTATTGGATCTCTACTTTCAGCTATTGGATCTCTACTTTCAGCTATTGGATCTCTACTTTCAGCTATTGGATCTCTACTTTCAGCTATTGGATCTTTACTTTCAGCTACTGGATCTTTACTTTCAGCTACTGGATCTTTACTTTCAGCTACTGGATCTTTACTTGCAGCTATTGGATCTTTACTTGCAGCTATTGGATCTTTACTTGCAGCTATTGGATCTTTACTTGCAGCTATTGGATCTTTACTTGCAGCTATTGGATCTTTACTTTCAGCTATTGGATCTCTACTTTCAGCTATTGGATCTCTACTTTCAGCTATTGGATCTTTACTTTCAGCTACTGGATCTTTACTTTCAGCTACTGGATCTTTACTTTCAGCTACTGGATCTTTACTTTCAACTATTGGATCTTTACTTTCAGCTATTGGATCTTTACTTGCAGCTATTGGATCTTTACTTGCAGCTATTGGATCTTTACTTGCAGCTATTGGATCTTTACTTGCAGCTATTGGATCTTTACTTGCAGCTATTGGATCTTTATTTGCAGCTATTGGATCTTTACTTGCAGCTATTGGATCTTCACTTGCAGCTATTGGATCTTCACTTGCAGCTATTGGATCTCTACTTTCAGCTATTGGATCTTTACTTTCAGCTATTGGATCTTTACTTTCAGCTACTGGATCTCTACTTTCAGCTATTGGATCTTTACTTTCAGCTACTGGATCTTTACTTTCAGCTACTGGATCTTTACTTTCAGCTACTGGATCTTTCACACATAACACTCATGAGATTTGGCAAAAATAAATAAAATTAATTTCAAATACACCGACTAATGAGTTAAGATTGTGAAGAAATATTTATATCAGTGAAGTATTTTAATTTCTTGAATTTAAATTAGAAAAGAATTAGGATATTCCAACTTTCATAACTATAAAAAAAGCCTATTGAGAAATTATATGCTCTATGCAATCTACATACACTAGGAACTTACCTTCATGTTCTGCTTGTTGAATAGGATTCATAGTGACATTTTGCTCCTCTGCATGACTAATTTCTTCATTCATCTTGAACAAATAGTTTATCTAACAAATTAAAAATGAATAGAAAATGAGTTGATTGGAATAGCTATCTACGGAAATTGTAAACTCATTAGTAGGGGATTTAGCATCTGCTTCGGTATTAATTTCCAAAGGCCATATAGCTAATGTCTAAAGAAATCAGGAACAATGGACTGGTAGAAGCAGTTATGATCACAAGGAGATTCGCTCGAACCACTAAGGGTCCTGTTGCTGATGTCGAAATGAAAATAATTACAAAGGACTGTAACGAACAGTCAGAAAGGAAAGTGGGTGCAAGGAAGAGTCAGTGCATCATCTTTAACTCAGATGGGGCAGTGGTGGAGGTAGAAGGGATAGCGGTTATTGAAGAGATGAGGTATTTGGGTGTGAAGGTGCAAGGACAGAGGAATTTATTAAAAGAAAAGAGAGAGCAGATGGTTACGACAGCAAAGAAGATGAGCATGTTCACTAGCAGTGTTATAGAAAAGAGCTGCCACAGAGTGTTGATTGGTAAGGGATATTGGAAGGGAGTGGTGTTGCCGAGAGTGCTGTATGGCTCGGAGGTGGTGAGAATGAGGGTGGAGGATATACGATAGATTCAGAAGCAGGAGAATGCAGCCATGAGAAGAATGCTGGGAGCGCCAAAATGGGCCACAATAGCCGGAATGAGGGGTGAAGTGGGCATTAGCACAGTAAGGAGCAGGGTTGCCAGAGGAAGAATTCAGTATGCGAGAAGAGTGGAGCAGGGAGATAATAGGATGCTGCGGATGATCATGGGAAGCAGCAGAGAAAGCAGAAGAAGTGAGTGGTGGGAGGAGACTAGAAGGTGTTTGCAGTGGGTGATGGTGGGAGAGGAGCTGAAGGAGGTGAGCGGAAGTGAAGTGTGGCCAGAGTGGTGGAGGCTGAATGGAAGATGGAATCTAAGAGTAGTCTGAGGATCTACAGGAGGTTTAAGGTGGAGATGAGGACTATGGTGGGAGCTTGGAGGCAAGAATTTGGTTCGCTGATTGATTCATTGAGGTCTCTGCCACGTCGTCCGTAGGGGTCGGATAATTCGTGGCGCATTCTCCTTAAATCTCATCTACTCCAAGGCTCCTCAAATATGTGCAGAGTCTTGTTACGTTTAACTGTCCGGTATTCTCGCCAAGCACGTCTACAAGAGATATTTGTCCTCTGCCATAGTGGTTGCGTCTGATTTGCTCTGTGCCTGGGCACTCCACGAGCAAGTGCCTAACTGACAAAGCAGAGTGGCATTGCTGACACACAGGTTCCATCAGGTGTCTGTGTGTCAAGAAGGTGTGGCCTATTCTCAGTCGGCAGAGCATCACCTCGATCTTCCTTACTTTTTGGTTGGATGAAGGCCAAGGAACTACGGTATCTTTGATATGTCTCAACTTGTTACTTCTTATTCCATTCCATTCCGATGCCCATACTTCTCTTACAATCTTCTTGATTTTGGGGTAGTAGTCACTAAATGGTTCAACTACCTGAGCCTGCGCAGCCTCTGCTGCGGATTTATCCGCCGCTTCGTTGCTACTACACCTATGTGGCTAGGCACCCAGCAGAATTCGACGGTATTTCCGCCATTTCTACATTCGGTAAGTAAATGCTGTATTTCTGATACTATTGGGTGTGGTGAGTTCATGTGTTCTATTGCTGCAGGGGAGCTTCTTGAGTCTGATATGATGACTGCGGGGTAAGGTTTTTCTCGGGCACAGAAGATGACAGCGTCTCTGATTGCCAAAAGTTCAGCGGTGAATATTGTTGCATCACTCGATAGACTTATTGACACTGTTCGCAGCTCAGACACTTGGGCATATCCCACTCCAGTGTCAGTTTTTGATCCATCAGTATATATATGGATTGAGTTTGGGTGTTTTTCCATAACATGTTGCACAAAACGCCGGTGTAGTTCCGCCGGTGGTATCTGACTTTTCGGTTGATTGCATAGGTCGCGGAAGTATGTCATGTTTAGTCTCCGTGGTGGACTACTGTGTAGTAAATGCGGTAAACAGCCTGGGAAGTTCACACCTAGCTCGGTTATGAGGCGTCGACAGCGTGTACCAAAGGGGGATAACTTTCCCTCATACTGCTGGTCTTCGCGACCTTCGAGGACGCAGGTAGCTGCTGCTGATTCTGGGATCCTCTGAAGTCTGACATAGTGCTGTAGGGAGAGCTGATCTCTCCTGTATCTCAGAGGTGGTTCCCCGGATTCTGCATAAAGGCTTGGAATGGGGGACGATTTGAAGGCACCTAGGGCTAGTCTGATAGCTGTATTATGGACTACGTCTAGTCTTTTTAGGATCGTGGTGGTCGTGTTGCCATAAAATTGTGATCCGTAATCCATCTTGCTTCTAATTAGCGAACGATATAGCCTCAGTAGGGTTATGCGATCTCCTCCCCAGGAGAGATGGGAAGCAGCTTTGATGGCATTCATTGCTCTAAGGCATCGTGTTCTGAGCGACTCAACGTGTTCTCGCCAGTTCATTCTTCTGTCGAAGATCAGACCAAGAAATCTTAGACTTTTTTTGAACTCTACTTGTTGGTTGTCAAGTGTCAGAAGGGGTGGGTCGTCATGTTGTTTTCCTTTGTGGAACATGCAGCCAACAGTCTTTTCGGGAGCAATCATGAATCCATTCTCCGTTGCCCACCGGGACACATCGTCAATAGCTCTTTGGAGAACTCTGGTAGCTGTCGGTGTATATGAGCAGGGCATATATATAGCCAGGTCATCTACGTAGAGTGTGGCACTTACTCCAACAGGTAGGTTGCTAGTTGCCTCATTCATTGCAATGAGGAACAGAGTACAGCTCAGCACACTTCCCTGTAGTACTCCTTGGTCTTGTGGGAAATCTGCTGAAAAGGCATCGCTAACTTTAACTTTGAAAGTTCTATCACTCAGGAAGTTCTTGATAAAGTCGCTCATATGTCCTCTTATACCGAATCTCCAAAGTGATCGCAGTATCCCATATCTCCACACTGTATCGTACGCCTTACGTATGTCAAAAAAGATAGCATACAACGTCTTTCTTTGGCTAAGGGCTGAATAGATGGCGTCTTCTATGCGTGGAAGGACGTCCTCGGTGCCTCTCGTTTTTCTGAAACCATACTGTAGTTCATTGAGGAGAGAGTTTTCCTCTATGAAGTGGACCAGTCTAGCATTGACAATCTTTTCAAAGATTTTACATACAAAGCTAGTTAATGCTATGGGTCTGTAGCTGCAGACACTTCCAGGTGGCTGGCCGGGCTTCAATTTCAGAGAAGTTCTGGCCTAGAAGATTTGCTATGTTTCTTGGTTCCATGATGATATTCTCGTTTATTTGGAAGGTTATAGGGGGGTTTTCCTATGCTTTCCTTGGATTTTCTTTATCATTGTGAATACTTTATTAATTGGAGTGGTTGAGTTTATTTTGTCTATGAAATCAACCCAGCATTGTTTCCTGTCTTTTCGCTGTATTCTACGCGCATTAGCTCTTGTTTCGTTTAGGTCTATCTTGTTTTTAATTGTTGGATTTCTATGGTATCATCTTTGGGCTATTTTCATCTGTCGTCTAGTGTCCTTGCAGTCCTCGTTCCACCAAGGAACTGGAATTCTACCAACACCACCAGTGGTGCATGGTATTGCTTCAAGGGATGCATTGTTAATGATGCTATCAAAGGTGTTCAGCATCTCGTCAATGCTGTCGTCAGGTGTGTTCACCGATATTGCCAGCTGCTGAAAGAGGTTCCAGTCAGCTCTTTGGAGAGCGAATCTTCTTATCCTTTGTATATTTACGGGGGTGATATCATTTACCACAATCGGATAATGGTCACTTCCGAATCTCTCCTCGAGTACACTCCACTCTAGTCTGACGAATAGTTCAGGTGAACACAGCGAAATATCAGGACTTGAGGTTTCGTTTGAGTTGAATCTTGTGCCCGTTCCGTCATTGAGCAGGCAAAATTCATTCTGGTTTAAAAGGTTTTCTATTATTTGTCCCATTCTGTTGGTTCTATTGCTTCCTAGTATGGGATGGTGGCCATTGAGGTCACCCAATATCAGGAAAGGTGTTGGTAGTTGTGAAATCAGTTGTTCTATCTAGTTTGGGGTTAGGTGGGCATTTGGAGAGTGATATATATTACATATTGTCAGAGTGGACGGAAGTGCCACAGTTATTGCTGTGGCCTGTAGGTCGGTGATGAGGTTGAGAGGGGGGTGTGGTATATCTTTTCTGATGAGAGTTGCAAAACCTTGTCCAGGTGTAGCGGCTAGTAAGTAGTTTTGGTTATAGTGGTAATTTCTAGGAGGGGTAAGGGTACGTAGGCCATGCATGGTTTCCTGAAGGCACATGACGCTTGGATTTTATTCTTTTAGAATGGTGATGAGGTCTTCATAGTTGCTGCTGAGTCCTCTGATGTTCCATTGTACAAATTTATGGGTTATCTGGGTTTTTGACATTGTTTAGGTTTTTTCAGAAGGGTATTTTGAAGCGTATAGTATCTGTTGATGACGTTAACGATCTTCTTTCTGGAAGCGGTTTGACAATCTTCGCATTTCTCTCCAGTGTGAATGAACAGGTTTGTGGAGGTTGTCGTTCTTTGCTATATTGAGTGGATTTTTGTTTATCATTATTATTGTTTTTATAGTGGGTTCCTTGGGTTTGATGTGGCTTATTTTCTCTGCTTCTCGAGCGGTGGCGTTCTGTTTGCTTTTTGTTCGGAGGGGGCGGGGGTAAGGGTATTTGGAATGGTTTATTTGGTCGATTTTCAGTAGTTTCTGTAGGTGGTCGTGGGTTTGTTGCTGTCGGGTAGGCTGCTGATTTGCTGTCATGACAGGATTTCTTTATCACTGTGTGTTCAGGTGATATTTCTATGGGTCTTTTCTTAGGGATTTGATGGAGAGGTTCAATTGTACTTTCTATTGTTGATGTTTCTTCCTTGTTTTTGCTATTGTCACATTCTGCCAAAGCTGCGAAACGGTTTCTAGTGTTTGTAAAGGCTGTCGGGTCTGGATGGAAAGCTTTGGGTATTACATTCTTGCTGTACGGTGTAATTATTACAGGTGGTGATTTATCGATGGGCAGAAGAGTTATTGGTGTTTCTTTTTTACGCTGTTGTGGAGGAGCATTGATTTTTGTTTGGGTTGTCTGGATTTGGGGAGTTTGCTGGACTATTTCGCTATATGCTCTGCGAGGGCGTACATATCTCTGTGATACGACTGATTTTGCTTCTTTAAATGTTATGTTTTCTCTTATTTGTGTAGCAATAATTTCTTCTTCGTATCGATATGTTGGGCAGTCAGTTGCAAACACGGGATGGTCGCCTCCGCAGTTAATATACTTAGGTGCCATATTGCATTCACCATGTGTACCGCTTCCACAATTTGCGCAAAAAGCCTCCGTTGATCTGCAGTTTAGGGCTCCATGACCGTACCTCTGGCACTTATAACATTTCTTTGGGCGGGGGATATAGGGTCTGACGCGACAGTTGGTCCAGCCTACTTGGACGCTTTCTGGTAGCTTCAAGGTGTTGAAGATAAGAATGTAAAGAGATTTCGTAGTCGTGCTATTAATACTGGTTCGTTTCTTGATTTGGTATTCTTCTGAAACCTTGAATTCATCTAGTGCTTCCACTAATTGTTGAGTGGTGTATCCGGGCAGGTTGCCATAGTTTATGATACCTTTTGTTTTATTCATGTGATCATTGGGTACGACAGTTACAGTTGTATTTGCAAGGCTAGTTATTCCTATTATATTCTGAGATTGTTCTCTGTTAAGGGTTTGTACAAGTAATGTTCCTTTTCTTGTTTCGGTAATGGATTTCGGCTTTCCGTTTAGGGCTTTGACAAGTTCTTTTTGGGCTGTTACTGTGTCTATTCTGGACAGGTTTACATCTTCTGTGGATTTTATGATGAAGTTACGTGAAAATTCAGGGGTTATGGCAGTATTTTCTTTAGTCGCTTCTTCAGTTCTAGGGATCAAATTTCCTCTTCTTCGCCTCCTACCACCTCTACTCGATTGGTGAGGGAGGTTGGGCTTGAATGGTTCAAGGGTCTGCACGGAGATCTTTTGATTTCCATGGTCTGTAGGAGTTTCCAGGTCGTAAGGGGTTGGTAAAGAGGTGGGCTCTGAGCCATCATGTTTACCCACTGTCTGGGGGAATGCATCGGGTTTTGATGTATCCACTTTGGAAGTTTCAGGTACAGAAATCCGTAAGGGATAGTCCAGGTCGTCAACGGAAAGGTCAAGGAGGGGGTCCATATGATATTAGAGAAAACAACCCCACTATCCCCCCCGCCACCACGGATGGCAACCAGGGCAGGGCATATGAGTCTTTTATAATAGAGACTCGCCCCAGGAGGTATAGGGGGTTGGTTTGCCTCCCCAGCGACGAGAGCGAAGATTTCCTCCCAAGGCAGGACCTACTACCCTGAGGGGGAGGATCAGAGTCCTCTGCCTTCATTCCTTCCCACCAGTTAAGCCCATTTTACGTTGGTATCAGAATAGTGTCCAGTTCAGATCAAGTGGAGTTCAGGTGGTTATCCATGGTTGATATGTAACCTTTATCAAAGGGGATTGTTTTACAAGGTTACCTTCCTTGTTGCTTTTATGTCAGAGTTTTCCTTCTCCTAGCCTTTCCAGTTTATAGGTGGGACCTACAAGGCAGCAGGCGGTTTTATATCAGAGTTTCTTCTCCTAGCCTTTCCAACAATAGGTGGGACCTACAAGGAAGCAGGCGGTTTTTGTCAGAGTTTTCCTTCTCTTAGGCAGGGCCTAACGCTTAACGGCCGCTATGCCGGATAACGTATCCCCGTGGACTCACGACTGTTATCATTACCGGACAGTACGGTCCGCCGCTGCTTATTCAATATATTCGCAGCTAACCTACATATCTGCAGGCCGTTCGGCTATCCGCCACCTGCCGAGGCGCTCCACAGTAGTTGTCAGCTACCCACCTTGCAGTTGCTAGAACCAACTGCATGAGACTTGGCGACAGAAGGTGGGGAGAGAGTAGGGTGTGCAGGCTGTGTAGCTTTGAACTGGAGGACCAGCAGCACTTTGTGCTTGACTGTGACAGGCTGGAGGAAGTTAGGAGAGAGGCAGTGGAATTACAGAGACCAAGAGTGATGGATAGAGAGGGGGTGATGGGATGTTTTCATTTTGGAGAAAAAGGTGAAGCGGAGAGGGAGGTATAGTGCTGAGGGGATCAGTGTAAATTCATCGTGGGTAAATTCATCGCGGTAAATTTATCGCATGATAAATTCATCGCATGATAAATTCATCGCATGGTAAATTCATCACGTGGTAAATTCATCGCATAGTAAATCATCGATGACATATAACAGGAAGGTAGATAATATAAAGGTTGACAGACGTTTCGCCAACAGAAGTTTCGTCGACAGGACTTTTCGTCGACAAGACGTTTCGTCGACAAATTTTCGTAAATGGGATATTAACAATTTCTAATATTACAAAACATGTATTTTAACAGAACAATGTATCAAACGATCAAATTACAAAATAGAATATTGGTAGGAAAAATATATTAATATCGTTTTTCTACTTTAATAGGTACTAGACCAGAACTACTCGATAATACAAAATTATTTTAAAGTAATTTGAAAAAATGTATATGCAAGACAAATTATATCGTACCAAATAATGAAATCATTGTAAACTGAAGAACTAAATTAAAACACAAAGAGCATTTTTAAAATTAAATTCTTTGTCTATAAGTAGCCTCGTGTCACAACTACCTCGCGAATCTTGCCGTGTTGGCTCGGGTAAAGGTGTCTTTTCGAGTACTTTGAGAATATTGATAATGATACCCTAGTTCTACAATATTATGTAATAAACTCATATTTTTCTCGAAGAGGATTTTTAATATTTGTTTCTTACATGATCAAAATATGAAAATGGGATGTCGTTTCATTTTCTATTTTAAGCCAACTACTTGTTTCTTAAGAATCATTTTTTGGTAAAAAAAAACTGAAATATCGATAAACCTTCAACGGCGAGTTTATTTTTATAAAATCGTGCAATTCAATCTAGGATTATCACTTTGCCGAACACTCGCAGCAGTCGAACAGTGGGCATTTACCTACTGATAATGGCTTGTCAATGACAAATCCAACGATATAAATCTTATTATTATGAAACGTAAATTATTGAGAGGAAATTGTAGTAAATTTTAAATATAACAAACGTAACTGGACCCAAAAGTATTGAATTACATTAAAATAATTTGTTATCATTGAGTAGTTTTGGTTTAATATTAAAGTATGATTGATTGATTCATTGAGGTCTCTACCACGTCGTCCGTAGGGGTCGGATATTTCGTGGCGCATTCTCCTTAAATCTCATCTACTCCAAGGCTCCTCAAGTATGTGCAGAGTCTTGTTACGTTGAACTGTCCGGTATTCTCGCCAAGCACGTCTACAAGAGATATTTGTCCTCTGCCATAGTGGTTGCGTCTGATTTGTTCTGTGCCTGGGCACTCCACGAGCAAGTGCCTTACTGACAAAGCAGAGTGGCATTGCTGACACACAGGTGGGTCATCTCTCTCCATCAGGTGTCTGTGTGTCAAGAAGGTGTGGCCTATTCTCAGTCAGCAGAGCATCACCTCGATCTTCCTTACTTTTTGGTTGGATGAAGGCCAAGGAACTACGGTATCTTTGATATGTCTCAACTTGTTACCCCTTATTCCATTCCATTCCGATGCCCATACTTCTCTTACAATCTTCTTGATTTTGGGGTAGTAGTCTCTAAATGGCAACAGGGCTGGTTCAACTATCTGAGCCTGCGCAGCCTCTGCTGCGGATTTATCCGGCGCTTCGTTGCTTACTACACCTATGTGGCTAGGCACCCAGCAGAATTCGACGGTATTTCCGCCGTTTCTACATTCGATAAGTAAATGCTGTATTTCTGATACTATTGGGTGTGGTGAGTTCATGTGTTCTATTGCTGCAAGGGAGCTTCTTGAGTGTGATATGATGACTGCGGGGTAAAGGTTTTCTCGGGCACAGAAGATGACATCGTCTCTGATTGCCAAGAGTTCAGCGGTAAATATTGTTGCATCACTCGATAGACTTTTTGGACATTTTTCCCAGCTCAGACACTTGGGCATATCCCACTCCAGTGTCAGTTTTTGATCCATCAGTATATATATGGGTTGAGTTTGGGTGTTTTTCCATAACAAGTATGAAAACTATTCAATTATATTTAATAGTTTTCATCATGACCATTATTCCATTTTGTATTTCGGTCATTATTCTGTTAAAGTACATGTTTTGTAACATTAGAAATTGTTAATATCCCATTTATGAAAATTTGTCGATGAAAAGTCCTGTCGACGAAACGTGTCGGCAAAACGTCTGTCGACGAAACGTATCGGCGAAACGTCTGCACACCAATGCATATTGTCAGAACCCTACGCATGACTTGCGAAGAAAAAATACTCCGTGAATTCAGTTGGTGCACTCATGGATAGAATAGTTGATGCAGACACATTTTTACACATCACAAACCTACCTACATCAAATACACGCAAAATAATCAACTTACACTGAATGCTACAAAAATAATGACCTCCCTTTTCTCACTAGACCCAACAGAATATAGCAAAAACACTCGCACTGGAAATACAAGACTCAATATTTCCCACAATATGAAACCCTAAAATTATTAGGGAGTCAAATAGAGGCAATTGTGTAAGTTGGAAAAACATGAACGATAATTGAAAGAATGGATGAACAAATGATAAATCAAAATGGAATGTAAAACTTTAATTTGATAGTTTTTTATCAGAATAAGTTTGAAGCTGAAGCGTTGATGGATGAAACTAAATGAAAGATGACTCCTCATTGAGATCCTGAAATCTGTTATAAAAGAAGCAATCACATCTATATTAGTATAATCTTACCCACATTAATGTAAGTCCTTAATTTATCACTACAAATAAAATACACACTGAAAATCACTAGAAAATTGAAAGATTATTATTAGAAACAAGACTTCAAAAAAGATTATTGCACCCTAATTCCAAGTTTCTTAATCAGGATCTTTTATAGTAAGATGAATCTTCTGTAATACTACTAAATTCTTACTAAATGCATATAATTATACTTATAAAAAGATTAGCTAAACAGAGAATAGGTGAAATTATTCACCATTTTGCAAGTAATAAAACGTCTACTTCGGGGACTGATGACATGTCTCGTTCAAAGAATGATATTATATACCAAGGATTCTAAAAATCAGTCTAAAAGGAATTGCTCCAAGTGACATCAATCATGATGATAAAAGTAGTAGTCAATTAACAAGAAACGTAAAAGGCCGTACACACTCAGGGTATTTTTAAGTCTTTCCACCAGACTTTCTGTTACGCTCCTCCAATTTTTTCCACGAAATTATAAGAAAAAAAAAAGACATAATTATTATGGTAATTATATGATTTATAGCTTTTTCTTATATTTTTGTGGGAAAAGTAGGAAGAGCTTAGCAAAAAGTCTGGTGGAAGGATTTAAAAAAACCTACGTGTGGTCCTAAGTTTAATTACCAAACGGTTACTAAAGCGAACAAAAGTAACAAGAAATATATAATTGTCACTCCTTGATAGCCCCGTAAGGCACTTTACAAAAAGGAGGCAATCCGATGGCTGCACTCACGAATAGAAAATGAAAATTAAGAGATGGTAGTGAATAAGCATACAAACCAGCCTAGCATAAAAATCTAAGACCTCATAGTAGAAGAGCATTATACTTTAAAACTGCAAGTAGCTTTAAATAAGTGATACAAGATAAATGGAAAAACATAACGTATCAAATTGGAATTATAGATAGCACCTTCCATTCCTTTCACCTACTACAGGAAATGTACGAGTAAATCTCTTATAGATTATAATTTTGGAAACTTGATTTGGAACGAAGTATAGTTAGACACTACTGAAAACTTACAAATGCAAGGGGTCTTTCCGTTTTAACCGACTAGTTTTTTTCATAACGCCTGTAGAGCCAAGCTGGGTAGCAAGTCATAGCGCTGTTCACCGATTCGATCTTTTCTGGAATGTTGATTAATCAATTTAGTTAGGGTGGAACGAAAAAAAAATTATCCTCACCCTAAAGTGCCGTACACACGCAGGTTTTTTTTAAGTCTTTCCACCAGACTTTTTGCAAGGAGGAGCTTAGCAAAAAGTCTGGTGGAAAGACTTTTAGCATAGAACATAGAAATCATATCTCCTATTTAAAAGTATTCTAATATTTCAAATGGTAGAATATTTTATCTATGAGTAATTAAAACTGTTAATAAGTTTATTAACTTTCTGATTGCTAGTGTAACTACAACTGCAACATTTTAGCTTCAAATTAAAAAAAGTCAAGTTCAAATTAAAATTAATCAACTTCAAATTAATGGAAGTGAATTTCAAATAAAAATTAGTCAATTTCAAATTAAAGAAAGTAAATTTCGAATAAAAATTAGTGAACCTCAAATTAAAATTAGTCAAGTTCAAATTAAATAAAGTGTAGTTCAAATAAAAATAACTCAAGTACAAATTAAAATTTTCATTCTACTTTTATAAAATATCATAAATTATGAAAGATGAACTGAAGTAAAAATCAATTCAGCCATCTGATAAATCTTTAGAATAATATTCTACTGTATCCATTATACATGAACTTATTATGAATTGGACGAGTAAATAAATATATGATGAAACAAAACTGCTTTGGCCATTATTCAATATATGAAGAAAATTTCCAATTTGTGAATCCACTCTATTTATTTCAGAATTTAGAGTTTAACAGAAGAAAAATACGATATTTTAATTTGAAATTGAACTTTTTAATTTGAAGTTGACCTGTTTTAATTTGAAGCTCACTAATTTTAATTCGAAATTCACTTCCTTTAATTTGAAGTTGACTAATTTTAATTCGAAATTCACTTCCTTTAATTTGAAGTTGACTAATTTTAATTCGAAATTCACTTCCTTTAATTTGAAGTTGATTTTTTTTAATTTGAGGCTAAAATTGTGTAGACTATGATGACGTAGCTATACCAACTGCCTACTAAACGTTAGAAATAAGTTTTCGATTGATCAAATTAAAATAGAACCTATATATATATATATATATATATATATATATTCAAAGTTGTAGGTCCTGCGACCCCCAAATACATATTGACAAAGATATTATACTACAACAAGATACACTACTCTCGACAATTTCTTTTTCTCTGCCACCTGGTTTCGAAAGCGGGAACTAAAAGTGAAATACATTAAGGACAATCGAGGCATGTTGTTTGCGTGACGCCGGCCCATAACAGCAACACTCTAAAATCAAACTTAAGAAAATTGAAGAACGTACCATTATGAAAACTGTTTATTTATTTCCATTATAAGAAACAGTGATGAATCCATTCATGTTATTCACACTTCTTAACCTTAATTTTCTATGTACGTGTGTTGCCTTGTTAACGTCACGGTCACAAATTACTCGATTGGTGACAACAGCTTACAAAGCTTTACTCTTCAATACCTACCCTACTAGGAATACCGATATTGATAAGTTGCGACACTTGAGTGATTTGTGACGTGACATAAGCAAGGGAAACAATTTAAAGAGAAAATTAGTGGTTTAGCAGGTTAAACAATTTATTTAATATATATTTATTTATTATATTATGCAAATTAATAACTATTTATTTTAAATTACTTTCTTCAATTGTTATAAATATGATTTTAAGTGTTGCTGTTATGACGTCACGCACACAATATACTTCGATTTTGCTTACTATATTTCAATTCTAGTTACCGCTTTTGAAACCAGAAATTGGCGAGAG
This sequence comes from Caprella mutica, assembly GCA_947561585.1. Lineage (NCBI taxonomy): Eukaryota > Metazoa > Arthropoda > Malacostraca > Amphipoda > Caprellidae > Caprella > Caprella mutica. Next base: position 79,807 of record CANNZV010001676.1, read on the forward strand.
TAGTGTATCTAATTGTAGTATAATATCGTTGATATTAATGCATCTAGAGTTCTAGACGGAAGGGCTGATGCTCCTAGCCTGGCGAAATGAAACATAAATACTTATAAAGGAGTTCAAGGGATTAGAAAACTAGACCTCCGACCTTTAGAGTATTGTGCCAGAGCTCTATCGACTACACTACTAGGTGTTAAAAGCAAATAGAGTCCTTACGCACTCTAACTGCCCCACCCTTTAGTAGTGAGTTGTAGCAAAATAAGTTGGCACAGCAGTGGAAGGGCTCTTGCGACACCCAGATACATTTTGCCTAGTCTAGGAGCGTCACTCCTTCTGTTTACATGCATTATTATGTATCAGGGGGTCACAGGACCTACAACTTTTAATTTATCAGGGAAAAACCAATTTGGTTAGGAGCGTTAGCCCTTCCACAGCTACGTCAACTTATTTTGTTAATACTCACTACTAAGGAGGGGCAGTTTGAGTCAGCAACTACTCTATTTGTTTTTGACACCTAGTAACTTAGTCAATAGAGCTTTGGCACAGAACTCTAAAATGTCCAGGGTTCGAATCCCAACGTAGTCAATAGAGCTTTGGCACAGAACTCTAAAATGTCCAGGGTTCGAATCCCAACGTAGTCAATAGAGCTTTGGCACAGAACTCTAAAATGTCCAGGGTTCGAATCCCAACGTAGTCAATAGAGCTTTGGCACAGAACTCTAAAATGTCCAGGGTTCGAATCCAACGAACTCCTTTAAGTACATGTATTTAGTCTTTAAGCACACACACACACACACATATATATATACTAAATATTGTAGCAACATTAAATCTATGGAATTTAAGACTATTTTGTTTTTACTCACTTTTTTTTCTATCCCACACTTTTTGTTGATTTGGAAATTTTTTATGTAGCAACGTAACACGACCTATACTTTTTTCATGGTTTATAAGATCTTCGATTAATTTCTGCTGTGCAGGAGTAGGTGGTTTGTGTTTTCCCAAGGACTGCACTTGCACAGAGAATAAAATAGGTCGGTCAGCAACATCCGGAAAAGTTGGACAAGTCTCTATATCTGCCATAACCATCCCGTTCTCAGTGTGTAAGTTTATAAGTACAAAACTCTCAGTTGTACGAAATGTATGGAAACGTTTACCTGAGCTGATTGTGAATAGTCGACCACGCCATATATCTTTCATATTCAAGTGTAAACAGATGATGCTTTTATCTTCAGAGGTTAAAGCAGCATTTGCAACTCTGATATCTGTACACTTTCTCAACGGCCTAGTAAACATACCATCAAAAGATTTAAGGGATTTTGCAGACCTGTAGCAAGCAGAATTCAGAAGAACTGGAACTCTCATTTTTCTCCATGGATAAGGGGGTTCGTTTTTGTTTAGATTGGTATCTGTGGGATAAATATATAGTAGTTACACTGCCATAAATTAGATAATATGAATCAATGAATACAGAGATGTGCCTAATCTGAAAACAGATGCAACAATGAAAGTTATGAAACTTGCACGTTATTGCCTTCTTTAATCATTCTAATCACCATTTCTTATAGCTATTGGATCTCTACTTTCAGCTGGTGGATCTCTACTTTCAGCTGGTGGATCTCTACTTTCAGCTGGTGGATCTCTACTTTCAGCTGGTGGATCTCTACTTTCAGCTGGTGGATCTCTACTTTCAGCTGGTGGATCTCTACTTTCAGCTGGTGGATCTCTACTTTCAGCTGGTGGATCTCTACTTTCAGCTGGTGGATCTCTACTTTCAGCTGGTGGATCTCTACTTTCAGCTGGTGGATCTCTACTTTCAGCTGCTGAATCTCTACTTTCAGCTGCTGAATCTCTACTTTCAGCTGCTGAATCTCTACTTTCAGCTGCTGAATCTCTACTTTCAGCTGCTGAATCTCTACTTTCAGCTGCTGAATCTCTACTTTCAGCTGCTGAATCTCTACTTTCAGCTGCTGAATCTCTACTTTCAGCTGGTGGATCTCTACTTTCAGCTGGTGGATCTCTACTTTCAGCTGGTGGATCTCTACTTTCAGCTGGTGGATCTCTACTTTCAGCTGGTGGATCTCTACTTTCAGCTGGTGGATCTCTACTTTCAGCTGGTGGATCTCTACTTTCAGCTGGTGGATCTCTACTTTCAGCTGGTGGATCTCTACTTTCAGCTGGTGGATCTCTACTTTCAGCTGGTGGATCTCTACTTTCAGCTGGTGGATCTCTACTTTCAGCTGGTGGATCTCTACTTTCAGCTGGTGGATCTCTACTTTCAGCTGGTGGATCTCTACTTTCAGCTGGTGGATCTCTACTTTCAGCTGGTGGATCTCTACTTTCAGCTGGTGGATCTCTACTTTCAGCTGGTGGATCTCTACTTTCAGCTGGTGGATCTCTACTTTCAGCTGGTGGATCTCTACTTTCAGCTGGTGGATCTCTACTTTCAGCTGGTGGATCTCTACTTTCAGCTGGTGGATCTCTACTTTCAGCTGGTGGATCTCTACTTTCAGCTGGTGGATCTCTACTTTCAGCTGGTGGATCTCTACTTTCAGCTGGTGGATCTCTACTTTCAGCTGGTGGATCTCTACTTTCAGCTGGTGGATCTCTACTTTCAGCTGGTGGATCTCTACTTTCAGCTGGTGGATCTCTACTTTCAGCTGGTGGATCTCTACTTTCAGCTGGTGGATCTCTACTTTCAGCTGGTGGATCTCTACTTTCAGCTGGTGGATCTCTACTTTCAGCTGGTGGATCTCTACTTTCAGCTGGTGGATCTCTACTTTCAGCTGGTGGATCTCTACTTTCAGCTGGTGGATCTCTACTTTCAGCTGGTGGATCTCTACTTTCAGCTGGTGGATCTCTACTTTCAGCTGGTGGATCTCTACTTTCAGCTGCTGAATCTCTACTTTCAGCTGCTGAATCTCTACTTTCAGCTGCTGAATCTCTACTTTCAGCTGCTGAATCTCTACTTTCAGCTGCTGAATCTCTACTTTCAGCTGCTGAATCTCTACTTTCAGCTGCTGAATCTCTACTTTCAGCTGCTGAATCTCTACTTTCAGCTGGTGGATCTCTACTTTCAGCTGGTGGATCTCTACTTTCAGCTGCTGAATCTCTACTTTCAGCTGGTGGATCTCTACTTTCAGCTGGTGGATCTCTACTTTCAGCTGGTGGATCTCTACTTTCAGCTGGTGGATCTCTACTTTCAGCTGGTGGATCTCTACTTTCAGCTGGTGGATCTCTACTTTCAGCTGGTGGATCTCTACTTTCAGCTGGTGGATCTCTACTTTCAGCTGGTGGATCTCTACTTTCAGCTGGTGGATCTCTACTTTCAGCTGGTGGATCTCTACTTTCAGCTGGTGGATCTCTACTTTCAGCTGGTGGATCTCTACTTTCAGCTGGTGGATCTCTACTTTCAGCTGCTGAATCTCTACTTTCAGCTGCTGAATCTCTACTTTCAGCTGCTGAATCTCTACTTTCAGCTGCTGAATCTCTACTTTCAGCTGGTGGATCTCTACTTTCAGCTGGTGGATCTCTACTTTCAGCTGCTGAATCTCTACTTTCAGCTGGTGGATCTCTACTTTCAGCTGGTGGATCTCTACTTTCAGCTGGTGGATCTCTACTTTCAGCTGGTGGATCTCTACTTTCAGCTGGTGGATCTCTACTTTCAGCTGGTGGATCTCTACTTTCAGCTGGTGGATCTCTACTTTCAGCTGGTGGATCTCTACTTTCAGCTGGTGGATCTCTACTTTCAGCTGGTGGATCTCTACTTTCAGCTGGTGGATCTCTACTTTCAGCTGGTGGATCTCTACTTTCAGCTGGTGGATCTCTACTTTCAGCTGGTGGATCTCTACTTTCAGCTGGTGGATCTCTACTTTCAGCTGGTGGATCTCTACTTTCAGCTGGTGGATCTCTACTTTCAGCTGGTGGATCTCTACTTTCAGCTGGTGGATCTCTACTTTCAGCTGGTGGATCTCTACTTACAGCTGGTGGATCTCTACTTACAGCTGGTGGATCTCTACTTACAGCTGGTGGATCTCTACTTACAGCTGGTGGATCTCTACTTTCAGCTGGTGGATCTCTACTTTCAGCTGGTGGATCTCTACTTTCAGCTGGTGGATCTCTACTTTCAGCTGGTGGATCTCTACTTTCAGCTGGTGGATCTCTACTTTCAGCTGGTGGATCTCTACTTTCAGCTGGTGGATCTCTACTTTCAGCTGGTGGATCTCTACTTTCAGCTGGTGGATCTCTACTTTCAGCTGGTGGATCTCTACTTTCAGCTGGTGGATCTCTACTTTCAGCTGGTGGATCTCTACTTTCAGCTGGTGGATCTCTACTTTCAGCTGGTGGATCTCTACTTTCAGCTGGTGGATCTCTACTTTCAGCTGGTGGATCTCTACTTTCAGCTGGTGGATCTCTACTTTCAGCTGGTGGATCTCTACTTTCAGCTGGTGGATCTCTACTTTCAGCTGGTGGATCTCTACTTTCAGCTGGTGGATCTCTACTTTCAGCTGGTGGATCTCTACTTTCAGCTGGTGGATCTCTACTTTCAGCTGGTGGATCTCTACTTTCAGCTGGTGGATCTCTACTTTCAGCTGGTGGATCTCTACTTTCAGCTGGTGGATCTCTACTTTCAGCTGGTGGATCTCTACTTTCAGCTGGTGGATCTCTACTTTCAGCTGGTGGATCTCTACTTTCAGCTGGTGGATCTCTACTTTCAGCTGGTGGATCTCTACTTTCAGCTGGTGGATCTCTACTTTCAGCTGGTGGATCTCTACTTTCAGCTGGTGGATCTCTACTTTCAGCTGGTGGATCTCTACTTTCAGCTGGTGGATCTCTACTTTCAGCTGGTGGATCTCTACTTTCAGCTGGTGGATCTCTACTTTCAGCTGGTGGATCTCTACTTTCAGCTGGTGGATCTCTACTTTCAGCTGGTGGATCTCTACTTTCAGCTGGTGGATCTCTACTTTCAGCTGGTGGATCTCTACTTTCAGCTGGTGGATCTCTACTTTCAGCTGGTGGATCTCTACTTTCAGCTGGTGGATCTCTACTTTCAGCTGGTGGATCTCTACTTTCAGCTGGTGGATCTCTACTTTCAGCTGGTGGATCTCTACTTTCAGCTGGTGGATCTCTACTTTCAGCTGGTGGATCTCTACTTTCAGCTGGTGGATCTCTACTTTCAGCTGGTGGATCTCTACTTTCAGCTGGTGGATCTCTACTTTCAGCTGGTGGATCTCTACTTTCAGCTGGTGGATCTCTACTTTCAGCTGGTGGATCTCTACTTTCAGCTGGTGGATCTCTACTTTCAGCTGGTGGATCTCTACTTTCAGCTGGTGGATCTCTACTTTCAGCTGGTGGATCTCTACTTTCAGCTGGTGGATCTCTACTTTCAGCTGGTGGATCTCTACTTTCAGCTGGTGGATCTCTACTTTCAGCTGGTGGATCTCTACTTTCAGCTGGTGGATCTCTACTTTCAGCTGGTGGATCTCTACTTTCAGCTGGTGGATCTCTACTTTCAGCTGGTGGATCTCTACTTTCAGCTGGTGGATCTCTACTTTCAGCTGGTGGATCTCTACTTTCAGCTGGTGGATCTCTACTTTCAGCTGGTGGATCTCTACTTTCAGCTGGTGGATCTCTACTTTCAGCTGCTGGATCTCTACTTTCAGCTGGTGGATCTCTACTTTCAGCTGGTGGATCTCTACTTTCAGCTGCTGGATCTCTACTTTCAGCTGCTGGATCTCTACTTTCAGCTGCTGGATCTCTACTTTCAGCTGGTGGATCTCTACTTTCAGCTGGTGGATCTCTACTTTCAGCTGCTGGATCTCTACTTTCAGCTGCTGGATCTCTACTTTCAGCTGCTGGATCTCTACTTTCAGCTGGTGGATCTCTACTTTCAGCTGCTGGATCTCTACTTTCAGCTGCTGGATCTCTACTTTCACTTTCAACTGCTGGATCTCTACTTTCAGCTGCTTGATCACAACTTTCAGCTGCTTGATCTTAACTTTCAGCTGCTTGATCTCAACTTTCAGCTGCTTGATCTCAACTTTCAGCTGCTTGATCTCTACTTTCAGCTGCTTGATCTCTACTTTCAGCTGCTTGATCTCTACTTTCAGCTGCTTGATCTCTACTTTCAGCTGCTTGATCTCTACTTTCAGCTGCTTGATCTCTACTTTCAGCTGCTTGATCTATACTTTCAGCTATTGGATCTATACTTTCAGCTATTGGATCTCTACTTTCAGCTATTGGATCTCTACTTTCAGCTATTGGATCTCTACTTTCAGCTATTGGATCTCTACTTTCAGCTATTGGATCTCTACTTTCAGCTATTGGATCTCTACTTTCAGCTATTGGATCTCTACTTTCAGCTATTGGATCTCTACTTTCAGCTATTGGATCATTACTTTCAGCTATTGGATCTTTACTGTCAGCTATTGGATCTTTACTGTCAGCTATTGGATCTTTACTCTCAGCTATTGGATCCTTACTCTCAGCTATTGGATATTTACTGTCAGCTATTGGATATTTACTGTCAGCAATTGGATCTTTACTCTCAGCTATTGGATCCTTACTGTCAGCTATTGGATCTTTACTTTCAGCAATTGGATCTTTACTTTCAGCAATTGGATCTTTACTTTCAGCAATTGGATCTTTACTTTCAGCAATTGGATCTTTACTTTCAGCAATTGGATCTTTACTGTCAGCTATTGGATCTTTACTGTCAGCTATTGGATCATTACTTGCAACTATTGGATCATTACTTGCAACTATTGGATCATTACTTTCAGCTATTGGATCTTTACTTTCAGCTATTGGATCTTTACTTTCAGCTATTGGATCTTTACTTTCAGCTATTGGATCTTTACTTTCAGCTATTGGATCTTTACTTTCCGCTATTGGATCTTTACTTTCCGCTATTGGATCTTTACCTTCAGCTTTTGGATCTTTACTTTCAGCTATTGAATCTTTACTTTCAGCTATTGAATCTTTACTTTCAGCTATTGAATCTTTACTTTCAGCTATTGGATCTCTACTTTCAGCTATTGGATCTCTACTTTCAGCTATTGAATCTTTACTTTCAGCTATTGGATCGTTACTTTCAGCTATTGGATCTTTACTTTCAGCTATTGGATCTTTACTTTCAGCTACTGGATCTCTACTTTCAGCTATTGAATCTTTACTTTCAGCTATTGAATCTTTACTTTCAGCTATTGGATCTCTACTTTCAGCTATTGGATCTCTACTTTCAGCTATTGGATCTCTACTTTCAGCTATTGATTCTTTACTTTCAGCTATTGGATCTCTACTTTCAGCTATTGAATCTTTACTTTCAGCTATTGGATCGTTACTTTCAGCTATTGGATCTTTACTTTCAGCTATTGGATATTTACTTTCAGCTGTTGGATCTTTACTTTCAGCTATTGGATCTTTATTATCAGATATTGGATCTTAAATTTTAGCTACTGGATCTTTACTTTTTTCTTATCCACATCTTCATCAGCAGGATTATCTTAAATGAGAATAATAAAATTAGTTATAAATACAAAATGTACCATGGGACAATTTCAAAATTAAATAGCTCTACTACAATAAAAGCTAATAACTTCACACATAACACTTAGCTATGAGATTTTGAAAAAAAAATTCAAATACACTGACTAACGAGTTATGATCGTGAAGAAATATTTATATCAGTGAAGTATTTTAATTTCTTGAATTTAAATTAGAAAAGAATTAGGATATTCCAACTTTCATAACTATAAAAAAAGCCTATTGAGAAATTATATGCTCTATGCAATCTACATACACTAGGAACTTACCTTCATGTTCTGCTTGTTGAATAGGATTCATATTGACATTTTGCTCCTCTGCAAGACTAATTTCTTCATTCATCTTGAACAAATAGTTTATCTAACAAATTAAAAATGAATAGAAAATAAGTTGATTGGAATAGCTATCTACGGAAATTGTAAACTCATTAGTAGGAGATTTAGCATCTGCTTCGGTAATAATTTCCAAAGGCCATATAGCTAATGTCTAAAGAAATCAGGAACAATGGATTGGTAGAAGCAGTTATGATCACAAGGAGATTCGCTCGAACCACTCAGGGTCCTGTTGCTGATGTCGAAATGAAAATAATTACAAAGGACTGTAATGAACAGTCAGAAAGGAAAGTGGGACAATATCACTAAGTCACCTACCCTCAGTTTGTGACAATGCTCATGGATGCATCAAAAACTACTCCGTGACAGTGAATACAGTCGCATAAGAATAATATATATATTATTTATTTAAGAAGGGGTTCAAAATCTGCTTCAGAATCAAAGGCCATATCGCTGACGTCAAAATAAAATTAAGTACAAAGGAATGGTAGATGCAGTCAGAAAGGAAAGTGACCTGATGAACAAAATCACCTACCACCATCAGTGACAATGCTCATGAATGCAAAGAAGATACTCTGTAAATGCAGTTACTTAGGCCTACCAAGGATTGTAATAAAAAGGGACAAAGCACCAGTGGTTGTAATCATGGATGGAAGATGAAAATGAAGAGGTGATAGTAAATGGAGCCAATGAGCCTAACTAACAGAGCTGGCCGTTCCGCACGAATGTTCGCGAACCTTTATTCGCGAACCGGTTCGGACTGGAAAATGGGTTCGGACATTCGGATTCGGAACCTCTTCAATAAAGGTTCGGACTTCAGTGTTCGGAACGTCTTTTTCGCAAGTCCGAACCTCCGTACCCGGGGAAAACTGACCTGTTCATTTAATTATTTTACGTTCTGAACATGTACCGTACCTCTCGGCTACTATTATATACCTAGGTTTCTGCTTAACAATGAAGCGAAGAACATGCGTCTTTCCCCGCTCTTCTTCCATTACGTTATTCATCCTTTCTTGAATAGCGGTAAGTTTTATAATAATCTTAACAAGTTAATTCTTTAATAACGGTTTATGTTCCCTCAAATATCAATTAAAATTGCTTGAAATATGTAGAACTATAGGTAAGGTTATAAACGTATATATTAGGTAACAATACATAACACCCTACCCTAGTACCTTAGCCGTTGTCTAACCAGTCCTCATGGAAAAATAATAATAACTTATATTCAAGACCGATTTTAAAGCTGTTTTTCAATCGTTTAATTTTTCGCATAAATACATACGATTAGATAAAAACGAAGGTGATAAATGGTAATATACTCATATTATGAGCATTTATTCAAATCTATAATAATATTGGGAATATATCAGAGATCTGTCCAGGCATAAGATGCAAGAGTGTTTTTCAGTACATATATAAGGGTGAATATTCCACTATAATCAGTTAACCGTAACTCTTATAGAGGCTTAGAGAGATCAAATATGTGCGAGAATAATTGCGCACACCAAGCTTCGTACAATAACATCTTATAAATATTTGTTTCTTGTCTTAGCTTGTTACTTTTACTTTGAATGATGATTTTTTCTTTTGCTTTTACTAACGTATGAAATACTAAATATCAAATGAAGGTTTTTAAAAGAAAAAATATTGAAATGACTCAAATGAGCTAATTTTTGATGGCTAAGTAGGTAGGCTGAACAGATAGTTTAAGATCGAGTATTCACCTATTCGCTTTAAAATTGAATTGATTATAATTTATATATAGGTATTATAATATTATATGTATATAAGTTATAAAATAAATAACTTTGAGAAATATTCACAGTATCTTCACTGTCTGACCTTTCTAATATATTGAATAGAAGAAAAAGTTAAGCAAGCATATAGAGTATAGGAATAGCATAATACGGTATCTATAGTACTTTCATATTCAAACAAAATGCAAAAAGTTTTTATATCATCAGTTCTCTAGATAGAATTAATCAAAAATGTTGTAATATAAATGAAAAATTGAAAACTAATAGTAAAAACTTAAAAATTATTTAATTAGATACTTGGATACTTTAATATGGATACATTCATTGTCTTGCATTGTTATGACGACAGAGTTGGTCTTAATTTTTCTTTGCATGAAATTCGGAGGTCAGAAGAAAATTCAGAATAACAACTTAAACTACGTATTGGAGTGGAGACTGGAGGGGAACTTTAAAGATACTTAATGCTCATTCAGTCATACTCAATGATACTAACTTATTAAGTATAGTAAGTACAGTGGAACTCCCTTATAGTGAACTCCTGTATAGTGAATCACGCTGAATAGTAAAATCCGGTATAGCGAACTTACCTCTATAGTGAACATATTTAGGTTAGTCTACACAAATATTCGTAAGTTTTCTATGAATCTCTTATTCCTATTTAGTAAATTTTCTAAATTAGTTGTATTTCATGAAATAGCAGTTCTACCAGTGCAAATCCTCAATAATGTAGTCATATGAAGTCACAGTATAATTATTATTATAAATTTATTATCTTAACCCTAATGAATTTGACGTATGTTTTATAGGCATATCTTTTTTAAATTACTTTATATATTTCATGTCATTTCTTTAAATTTACTGGCCTTTCTTGACTTTGTTCCTACATAAATACCAACTATATTTTTCAATTCAAAAGTTAAATATTTACGTATCGGTGTAAATCAGCGTAAATTATGGAATTAATTGTACTTTAGTGACGTGTGGCAACGTAGAAATACAGATTGGTTACCGAATACGCAAGAATGTGTCCACGTTTTATGTAGTAGAGACAAATGCGCGAGCTGTGATTGGTTCACACTCCATCCAATAACAGTTCAGCTCACTCAGTTGCCAATCTCTTATATACCTATGTATTTATTTCTCCTTATATATTCAATATTTTTACTTGAAATTTGGTACACATTAGTTTAGTACAAAAACTAACAACTTGTATAAATACAGTAATGTAGGTTTATAAATAAGACATGTTTTTTTTAACATAGAGTGAAACCTTCTCATTGTAACTTGTTTCTGACAAATAGTTAGTATCTTGTTGAAAAAACTGTTTTTTTATATAGGTTGCCCTAATAGCCTTGGAAGCATAAGTTAGTAAAAGGGCCGAATGTAAATGTGTAGACTGTAGTTCACTTTTATTTTTCTTAATTTTTAGATATAAAATATATACCTAAAAAATCAGAGGTTAGCTTAAAAATGTTCGGACTAAATGTTTGGTTCGGAACAAATGTTCGGACCAAACTTTTCCAAATTGGGTTCGATATACGGAGGTTCAGAACCCAAAATCGACGAAGATTCGGGTTCGGATTCGGAACCTAAAAAAAGGTTTGCACGTCCAGCTCTGCTAACTAACACAAAAATGTAGACATTGTACTTTGTAGTTGAAGAGCATAACCCCAGCACTATTCTCTTAAACTGCAAGTAGCATTAAAATAAGATAAACTTGGTAAAACTGTTCAAAAGGTTAAAAATTCAGATATGTCTAATTGGCTTAAAATTTTAAAAAAGTCCCCACTCTGCAGAGTCTAGAGACTGGTAAAGTGTTAGTAGAGAACTCTTTTTCTGTTTGTAGCAAAATTAATGTAAATATAATTATATACTAAGTAAAATAATATGACAAATGGACTCTCCATTTGCCTCGACAAAAATCATCAAAATTCTCTCCAAAATGATCAAATTATCATAAATTCTCTCCAAAATAACATTGTGGCATAGTAGAAAATTAGTTATTTCTCACCATTTGCAATGGAAGTGCTCAAAATAACTCTCACAAACTCGCCATTAAAATGGCGAGTTTGGACATGCTTTATTACTTGGATTATTTAATTTATTTATATAGGCATTAATTCAGAAGTCTTCGTTGCAAAAGCCAAAATTAATGTAAATATAGGAATTAATTCAAAATCGTTCGGAGAGAATATTCCAAATATCTCCCATATTCTGCAGAGTGGTAATAAATGAGTCCTATGTTCCCATGTTAATTTTGGCTTGGAATGTTCAAAATTTTGAATTTACATAAATGAGCCATATTGGCTTGGATTATAGTTTTTGTGAAATTTTAGATTGAAAATTGACTTATAATTTTCCAGCCTCAGCCCTCTGAAACATGGACCATCACATGGCGGAATAAGCATATCCAAACTCAGTCATAAATTTGATAAAAGTAATGTAATAGAAGTGTACAACAATTGTTAAATTCACAATTTCACTTCATCCATTGACAGGAATCCACTGGTCCAGTCTGTATTTGATGCACAGAATCCCACTGACATTTTCACCAGTCTGCAGACTATGTCTGCCCTATGGCCAGTCTGTATTTGGTGCACAAAATCCCACTGACTTTTTAAAAAAGCTGAAAAAATCCACCATAAATTTCCAGTAATTTGGCTGATCCACCAACATTTTCTCCATTTTTCAACCCAAAATTAATGGTAACATAGGAATAAATAGCTAAAAATCCACCGACTTTACCAGAATATTATATTAAAAGGGGAAAAAATTCCACCAACATGTCATGATGTCGGTGGAATTTACCACGAAATACAGACTGGCCCTATGGGACATATTTGGGATATTCTCTCCAAACAATTTTGAATAAATTCCTATATTTACATAATTTTTGCTACAGACTTCTGAATTAATATCTATATTTACATTAATTTTGCTACGGACAGAATAAGAGATCTCTACGAACACTTAACCAGTTTGAAGTTTCTGCAGACTGCCATTTTCAAAAAGGCAAAAGCCAGTCTGCAGAATATGGAACATTTTTCCAAGACTCTCTGCAGGCCAGAGTGGAATAATAACTCATTTCAGATTGACTAGTAACTCTGTTAGGAATTTAGAATGAATAAAAATTACTCATTTTAACCCTAAAAAATGCAGAAATCAGTAAATTATTTTATAAATTTCAACTCCGCAGTGAAAACTAATGTAAAATAAGTCATTTAAGCTTCACAATTGGGCTTTTTGTGATGATAAACATCACTAATGGGAATGCATGAAGTTAGGAGTAACTCTGTTAGAATTTATGTTTTCCAGTCTGGTCTGCAGGAGTTTTTGATTGAATTTTAGTAAATATTGGAGATCTCTGCGGGAGATTTTGAATTAATTCCTATGTTACCATTAATTTTGCTGCAGGAGATTCTGAATCTGCAAGTTACTGCAACTGAAAGTCAGAGAGAAACTGTCTCTCAAATTAAAAAAATCTCTGCGGGAGAGGAGATACATTCTGCAGACTGGTCAAAAATCTGAAAAAATCCACTCAAGAATTTCCAATTTATCAACCAAAAATTAATGGTAACATAGAAATCCACCGACTTTGCTAGAATATTAATTATTAAAGGGGGAAAAATTCCACTAACAAGTCAGTGGGATTTACTATGAGCCTATGAGATAATGAGTTATGAGAGAGATTTCAAGGAATCAAGCAAAAATTAACATGGGAACATAGGGATTAATTCATAATTTTAGCTTAAGCCAATTAGACATAGGTATCTGAGTTTTGACCTTTTGAAATTATAATGAAATATAAGCCAACTAATTGGCTTTAAGCCTTCAACTGACATACTCTGTAACATGGTAAACGTAAACCCACCACACCCGCAATGATACCATTTATCCGATCGCAAACATCACATTGAATTCCATTTTGCCTCTCCTCCAGCTTCTTACCGCATCCAATTCCCCACATACACCTTCAATCTCTCTCTCTCTCTTCTTCTTGTATCAATTAATATTTCAGTGAAGCTCGGGTCCTCAAGACTCATGTGCTTCTGCTCATCCTCCTCCCATCTTTCTAGGATTATGATTCAGGCTAAAAGTTCGGGTTACACTGAATACCGATTACACCGAACTATACCGAATTAAACTATACTGAATACCGAATTTTGCACCTAATTACACCGAATTATATTATACTGAATACCGAATTACACTATACTGAATAGCTTATTACACCGAATTATACTATACTGAATACCGAATTACACTATACTACTGAATAGCGAATTATACCTAATTATACTATACCTATACACTATACCTATACCCACTATCGCATTAACTTAGAGATAAACTTTGTGATGTGAGGTTGTGTACCGCTCTCGATTAATTTTAAGTGAAATCTGGTCTTCAGGTCTTAAGGTGCCCATTATCACGTTTTGGCTGCCTGCTCCTCGTACTTCTGTCCCGGGATACTAGTAGATATTGCGGAGTAGGGAATTGCGTAGACCAGGGGGCTAAAACCGTGAGTACAGATAGTGTTTGGTTGAGACTTGAGAGGAGGAGGGTGTGGAGTGGAGAAATAGGCATGATAGTTGTGATTGATGAATTGAGGTTTTGTTTGACAGTTCTAGATAATGAGTATGAACCGAACGCCAACAAAGAAGAATGCTGGGGCATGGTCAGTTGTGGGAGCTGGAGCAGCAGAAAAGAAGGACTTGGGTAGAGTCTGGGTAAATGAGGAGGATGAAAGTGAGGAGGTTAAGGTGAGTGAGGAGTGTGAGGTGTGTAAGAAGAGGGTGAATAGTGGTGACATGGGTGTAAATTGTGATGATTGTAACGGATGGTATCATATCCAATGTACCAAGAAGATTTCTAAGAAAGACTATGAACTGATGTGCAAGATGGAGAACAGTCAACCATTTTACTGTCAGAAATGCTTGAAGAAACAGGGAAAGTTATCACAGGAAAATAAGGTGCTTAAAACTGAGTTGGGGGATTTGAAGCAAGAGAATGGAGAACTGAAGGGGCAAATTGGGAAAGTTATGGAGAGAATGGAGAAGCTGGAGAAAGAAATAGAAGTAGTGAAAGAGCATCAACGGCAACTGGAGAGTAAAGTGGATGAGAAAGAAAAAGAAATAGAAGTGGTAAAAAACCAACACAGGATATTGGATGGAAAGGTGAATGAGAGAGAGAAAGAAATGAAAAAAACTATTGATAATATACAGAAGAATATTGATGGGAAGAATGATGTAATGAAGGCATGCAAAGAGAATCTACTGGTACAGCAAAAAGAAATTGAAATAGTGAAAAAGACTGTCCAGGAAAGGCAAGACCCAGGACCAGAGATGGAAGGAATGAGAGATGAAATTGTTAGCAAGAGTGTGGAAGAGGTAAGAAAGGAGAGAAAGAAAGAGGAAGAGAAGATAGAGAATATTGAGACCAAAATAGAAGACATAGAAAGAGAAAGAAGAAATAATAACATTGTGATATTCAATCTGAAAGAATCTGATAAAGTAGAGGCACAGGAGAGGTACAAGGATGATGAAGAGATATGCAGAAAGTTACTGGTACAAGAGTTAGAAATAGAAGAGTTGAATGTGGAGAAATTGATAAGAATTGGGAAGAAGCAAGAAAACTATACCAGACCATTGTTAGTGAAGTTGGCATGTGAGGAAGAAAAGAAGGCAATATTGTATAACGCTAAGAAGTTACGCCAGTCAGAGAGTTTTGATAGGGTGTACATAAATAGAGATCTAACAGAAAGAGAAAGAGAGAGGAAGTTGAGAGAGGAGTTACGGGTGAGAAGAAGTGGAAATGTCGGCATATTTAAGATTAGGAGAGGAAGAATAGTTAGAGTGGAGCAGGAGACTGAGAAGAGTGAGAGAGAAGAATATGAAAATAGAGGTGTAAGACCCAAAGAAAATTTTGGAGGGGTGAGGAGAAATGGAGGATGGCAGAGGGGAATGGTGGGGGGAGAGGGAGAGGAGCAAGGTAAACACAGTGTTAGAAATTATGTTGATGAATGTGCAGGGGTTAAGTCAGGGAAAAGCGGTGGAAATACTTGACATGGTCAAGGAGAAAAGGATAATTTGTTTGACTGAGACTCAAAAGAAAATTGATGATGTTAGAGTGGGGGAGGGAATAGGAATTCTACAAAGTATGAGAGGCATGCAGGATAGAAAAGGAGGGGAATTCTCTGTGCTTATAGGGAAAATGAGATGGAGATTGAAAAGAGAGAGACAAGGAGTAAGGATATATTGCATTTGGAGGGTAAAATGGGAGACATGAACACAAGCATAGTAATAGTATACCTGAGGACAGGAAATGAAGTAGAAATAGGACTATTTAATGAGCTGATAATGAGAGAAGTGGGGGATATAGTGAGAGTGGGGGATTTGGAGGGAAAGTATCTGATGGTTATGGGGGATTTAAATGGACATCTGGGATATTTAGGGGAACAAGTGGAAAATAGAAATGGGAGGATTATAAATGAGTTTATTGAGAGGTTTAGCATGATTTTGCTGAATTGTGACCAGAAATGTGAGGGCACCTACACATGGGAGAGAGGAGAGCAAAAGAGTGTAATAGATTTAATGATGGTAAATGAGAGAATGTATGGAAGATTTAAGGATATGATGATTGATGAAAAGAGGGAAATAATGGAAATTTCGGACCATTGTATGCTGGTGGTTCATTTGGAGACAAAGAGAAAGGAAAGTAGAATTGGTGTAGAATGGCATGAAAAGGAATATTATAGGTTTGATGAGAATAGGGTACAGAGGTTTAAGGAAAAGATGGAGGAGAGTTTAGGTGAAGTGAAAATATAGGATGTAAATCGAATGATCAGAGATGCTGCGGATGAAACACTGAAGGCCAAATACAGAAGGAGGAAAGGGATAAGTGGGGAGAAGGAGCAACCATGGATGAACAATGAAATAAGGAGGGCAATAAAGAGTAGAAGAAATTTAAATAAAGTACATAGGAACAGTAGAAGTGCACAGGAGAAAGAAGAGGCTTGGAAAAATTATATCGAGCAAAAGGAAAGGGTGAAAATGATGATAGCCGAAGAGATGAGAATATTTGAGGAGAGGATGACGAGGGAGATAAAGGCAGGAGATAAGAGAACATTGTGGGAGAGAATAAATAAGTTACGTGGAGCGGAGAAGAAAAAAAGGGAGCTGAAGATATACGATGAGACTGGTGAGGAGTTGGAGGGAGGGAGAATGAGGGAGGAGGCGGAAAGGTTCTGGCAGGGGGTCTACAAGACCTATCCAAACAAAGTGGAAGAAATGTGGACTGAGGAGAGAAGAACAATGTATGAGAGAGAGTTAGATGTAAGGAGAGATCAAGAGAGAGAGGAGGAGAGACAGGAAAGAAGATTGGTATTACCTAGAGTGGTGGTGGACCCGTACAGACACATCAAGGTTATGGATGTGAATGTAGAAAAAGAAGAGATCAGAAAGATTATGAAGAAGATGAAGAACGGAAGGTCGGGAGGAATAGATAGATTGAAGCCGGAGATGTATAAGGTTAAAGTGCCGTTAAAATGAATTTTGCTAATTATTTAAAGTGATCGATTTAGTTTGATTATTTAGTTAATTTAGATTGAGAGATTTGATTGATAGCTTTTAGTTTAATTATTGTTTATAGGTACCAACCAAGGTTAATGAAACACAAATTAGTTTAGTTATTAATTATTGAAATAATACCTATACCTATATAAGAAATGATAATTATTGTAATACACAATGAATAATATTGCTAAGTCAAGAAATGATTAATTAATTAAATAACTATTAGTATGAAGTAAAGTATAATTTTGGAAATATTCTAGAAGTTAGGTTGCAATCTTTAGTTAGCGTAGTTACCAGTTGGTAATTCGTAGTAAGTCGGTAGGTTGTTAGTTAGGAGGTGCACCGATCTGCAAGTAGCGAGTATTGAGTCAAAAAATGCGAGTGCGAGTGTAAAACTGCGAGTGCGAGTGTAGAACTGCGAGTGCGAGTATAAAAGTGCGAGTGACAGTCAAAAAGAGATATTGTGAGTGAGTATTTTGAAATGCGAGTGGGAATTTCTAAAATTGATATTTTAGACTAGTTAATGTGAATCGTACGTGGTCACCACCTGTGGGTCACATTTATATTATTTGAGTGTGGTTAGCATAGTAAGCATACTCTAATAGTATTCTCATGGTATAATATTAAAATGCACACTTCAAGATACATAAATCTTATAGAACTTTGTGACATGAATCCGTTAATGCAGTTCACTGTATCCGCTAGTTTGTTGTACTGCACACTTCATGATTGTTTAATGACCTGGCAGGGGGGTTCGGGGGGCGGCACGCCCCCCGATATACGTATTTTTAACAGTTTGGGAATTACGTAATCGAAGGCAAACAAGAAAATCCCACTCGCAATATTTTTTACTCTCACTCGCAACTCATCACTTGCACAACCGGAACACTCGTTAGTTAGGTAGGTAAGTAGTTCTCGACTTGATGGGTAGGTAGGTAGTTTACTGTAGGTTTGAAGTTGCACTAGATTTATGGTTGTTACCGTTTGCTAAAGTGCAGGTACGTAGTTGTAGGCAGAAGTAAGCTCCCCATTGCGTAGGTTGGTAGACGCCGTGGAGGAGTGCTCTAAAACTGTAACATGACTTGTTGAGTTCGAGGAGTAGAAGAGGAAGCTAAAGCACGCCACCGCTTTATATACTGCGAGTGTAACCTCGTGCACTTGGCACATAGCTCAATGCCAGCCATTTCTATATTCCTAATTAATTATAATATTAGATGAAGTGATAAGGAAAACATAAATATAAAACTATTCTAAAACTAAACATAGATAAATATACTAGGCAACTATACAAATAAAAAATGAAAAATACCTACTATTAGTTTAAACATAAAAAGGGACAAACAGAACATTCTAGAACATTCAAGAAGGGAAGAAAATATTGGAACCTAAGAGTAAACTAGAATTTAATAATTAGTGTGATTAGTGTCACCACAAGGTATTGGAGGGAAGTGAGGTGTTTATAAGTGCAATGGTGGGAGGTTTTCGGAGGGTGGTGGAGACGGAAGAGATGCCAGAGAGTTGGAAAAGGTAAAGGACTGTCTTGATACCAAAAAGAACACGGCCAACAGTGGAGCAGCTCAGACCCATAGCTATGACGGACATCTCCTATAAAATTCTTATGGGAGTGTTGAGAGACAGGATAGAGGAGCAGATTGAGGAGAATGGGATGAGAAGAGACGAGCAGGTGGGGTTCACACAGGGGGGCATGATTGCGGACAACCTGTTTATGCTGCAGGAGTGTGTACATGAGGTATTCAAGAGGAGGGAGGAGATGGTTGTTGTGGCAGTTGACTTTAAAAAGGCATTTGACTCGATCAAGAGGGAAAAGATTCTTGAGGTTTTGCAGGAGTATAGGATAGAGGGGAGAGTTGTGGAGCTGTTCAAGGAGGTGGAGAGCGGAATTAGACAAGGTTGTACGGCATCAACGGTGTTGTTTAAGTTGATAACTTTTAAGATTATTGAGGCATTGAGGATGAAGCTGGAGGGAGTCAGAGTGGGGGATGTGAAGTTGAGGAGTTTGTTTTTTACAGATGACGGGTTGATTTTGGCAAGGAGTGTGGGTGAGGCACAGGAGGGGGTGAGGGAGTTGAGACGGGTGGCTAGTAGATATGGACTGGAGATGAATGATGGAAAGAGCCAGGTACTCTTGTTCAATGTTGAGAGGCAGGTGGAGCAGATTGAGGGAATATTGGTTGTGGAAGAGGTGAGATATTTGGGGGTGAGAGTGCAGAGCAGGAGAAATAAGTTTGAGAAGCAGAGGAGTGATATGGTCGGAAAGGCGAAGAGATTGAGTGGTATGACCTACTCAGTCATAGAGAAGGGATGCCATAAGGTTATGATAGGGAAAAGTTACTGGAAGGGTGTGGTGTTACCATGTGTGTTGTATGGGTCGGAGGTGGTGAAGCTGAGGGTGGAGGATGTGGAGAGTCTGCAGAGGCAGGAGAATGTTGCTATGCGTAGAATGTTGGGTGCACCGAGGAATGTAGCAATATCAGGGATGAGGGGGGGGGGGGGCATAGGAATAGGCACAATGAAGAGTAGAGTGGCACGAGGAAGGTTACAGTACTATAGGAGGGTGGAGCAGGGGAAGAATAAGTTGTTGGCCAGAGTGATGAGAAACGCACAGGTGAAGGGGAGTGAGTGGATGAAGGAGACGAGGAAGTATATGAGCTGGGCGGGGATTGATGAGGGGGAGTTAAAGGCAATGTCAAAGGAAGAAGTGAAGAGAAAAGTCGCGGAGGTGGTGCACATGGAGTGGAGAGAGGAGGTTGAGCGGAAGAGCAGTCTGAGGCTGTACGGGAGGTTTAAGAGTGAGATGAAGGAGGAGGATCATGAGGGGGGAATGGCATCAAGGCTGTGGTTCGCGGCAAGGACGGGATGATTGAGGTTGGAATGTAGAAGATGGGGTGAGGAGAGCGACAGGTGTAGGTTGTGTGGAGCAGACAGAGAGGATGAGGAGCATTTTATCTTGGAGTGTAAGGAGTTGGAAGGTGAAAGGGGGCAGGCGGTGGAGCTGCAGAGGCCGAGACAGGAGAGTGGAGATGAGGTGTTGGGGAACTTTTTGTTTGGAGGAGGAGATGGGAGGGAGAAAAGAAGGGTGTTGCATGAGATGTGGAAGCGCAGAGAAAGAGAGATGAGAAGGAGAGACGGGGAGATGCCCCATTAGTTGACTCCCTGATGAGTCGGGGCGGAGAACTAATTGTGAGTACGGATCGAGATCGAGATAAGTAAGACGGACCTGATTACAAAGGAATCTGTACATTGGACACCTTGACCTTGACCTACTGAATACCGAATCATACCGAATTATACTATACTAAGTACCGAATTACACTATACTCAATACCGAATTACACCGAATTAAACCTGATTATACCGAAGTACATTATACTCAATATCGAATTACACCCTAATCAATACCGAATTACACTCCATTGAATACCGAATTACACCTGATTATACCGAATTACACCCGATTATACCAAATCACACTCCACAAAATACCAAATTACACCAAATTATACCGAATTAAACTTCACTGAATACCGATTTATAGCCAATTATATCCTTGATCATTGGTCAGGATTTTTCGATATTAATTGAAAGTTATACAATGCAATGATTACAGCCAATTAGCCTTCAAAGCATTATAAAATATCAAAATGTATGGTTACTATTCAATCCATTAGTCCGACGCCCCATTAGTTCGACACTTCAGTAGCTTATTACTGCTTTAACATCAAATATAGCTTATTATTAAATAATCAATAAGTGTGCAATACAAAAAACTAGCAAATACAAACAACTACATTAAATGATGAAATTGAACGAGGGATTGCTATTAATAATATTAAAATAAATTAGATAGGAATATGACATTATAAAATGAAAGTAATGAAAATTATTTTATTGTTTAGATTAGTCACACACATATATATAGTTAGTATATCTATTAAATTATTATTTTTATTTACATCGAAAAATAAAACGAGAAATAATTATACAGAAAGATGTAACTGACTATTGGGGTGTCGGACTAATGGGGCGTTGGAGTTGACGTCCCTAAAATGTATTAAGTCATACCATTTTATTAATTGCTGTAAAAAATTTATTTGAAAAAATTTAGCCCTTTCACTACGAATTAGACATATACTGTATGTATGTCTCATCATTTTAATATGTAACTTTAAATTGACAAAATTATGAATATGTTCAATTTTTACACCAAAATGCTTTAAATGATTTCGAAAATGACTGTGAAAGAGCTTTGCTACACTTTATCTTCCTTGGGGTTCTATCCTGAAACTTGTCTGTTGTGAATGGAAGAGAAAGGGAGCCCGAACTGTTGTAATTAGGATTATGTATTTTCTTCTTTTCATTTGTACTATGTTTATCATTTTTTCAATACTTACTACTTGCAGTTTTAGAAGATAGCACTAGGGTTATGCTCTTCAACTACGAGGTCTTAGATTTTATATTAGGCTTCATTAACTATCACCTCTTCATTTTCCTCTTCCATCCGTGTGAGTGCAGCCACCAGTGCTTGTGTCCTTTTTTGTCATATTCCTTGGTAAGTGGAGTAGCTTTTCGGAGTAGCTTTTCTGCATACATGATATTGTCACCGACGGTGGTAAGTGACTTCGTTCATGGAGCCACTTTTCAATCCGAGCTTCTTCTTCCAGTTCCTTGTATTCATTACCTTCACAGAATGTTTTTTTGACGGCATTTATTTATTTATTTATCATCTTGTTATTCGCTTAACTGGAAAAAAGTATTCAACTAAATCACCTGAACTTTGATGAAACGATTTGTCAATATCCAGTGACCCTCTGGTAGATTTTGGGAGTGACCCGGTCAAAGGTCAACGTCAATGTAATTTATAACTCAAAAAGTATTGAACCATTTTTCATGTAACTTCGTAGGACGATTGGTCAGTATACAAGAACCAATTTGTTAGATTTTGATAGCGATCGGGTCAAAGGTCAAAGATCAAGAAGGTCAAGGCCATTTATAACTCAATAGGTATTCTACCAAATTGTCTGAAATTTGATGGAACGATTGATCAATGTCCAGGAACCATCTGGTGGAATTTTGGGAGCAAACCGGTCAAAGGTCAAGGTCATGGTCATTTATAACTCAAAATGCATGAGACTTGGTGAGACGATTGGTCAATGAACAGGAACCATCTGCTAGATTTTTAGGAGCGATCCGGTCAAAGGTCAAGGTCGTTCATAATTCAATAATTCAAAAACTGTTGAACCATATTGCATGAAACTTGGTGGGACGATTGGAGGGGCTCATCTCATGTCTGTACCACGTAGGACACAAACCCCTCTTCCCCCGGTCATCCCCTTTTTTACCTTCATTTATTTTAATTTTTAATATAATGCCTTTCATTTAACATAATATTGATCAATTCCTTTATTTTATACAGGGTGGGGCGTAAGTTTGGAAGCAATTTTCCAAACATTAATATAATTCTTAAAAATAAGTTCCTAAGTAGGTGATAGGATTTGAACTATAATAGTGACACTACATTATGACGTGGCAGTGTTATTTTTTACAAAAATTTAGTCAATTCAAAAATGTCAGACAAAAGAGAAGCCATTATTGCTCTACACCGTGTCGGGAAGTCAGATTCCGTCATTTCAAAGACTCTCTCAATAGCGAGATCGACTGTTTGGAAGTGTGTGAAGCGTTTTAATGAGTGAGGAGACTTGACTGATCGTCCAAGAAGTGGTTGACCACGCTCACAACGCACCAAACAACTGATAAAATGTGCCCGAGAGAAGATCAGGAGGAACCCGAAAAGGTCAATACGATTGTTAGCCAAAACAGCTAATGTGAGTCCCAGAACAATGAGAAGAGTTGTCAAAGAAGACCTAAAGATGTCCTCTTTCACCCTCCAAAAGAGACAGACTCTGTCAGAAGCTGTAAAGAAAAAGAGATTGGAGAGAAGCAAAGCACTTCTGAGAGAATTGAAGTCTGGTACGGCTGGTGAAATTGTTTGGTCTGACGAAAAAAATTTCACAGTGGAAATGGCTCACAACCGGAGGAATGACAGAATAATTTGTAAAAGTGCAAAAGACATCCCATACAACCAAAAAACAGTCCACAGAACCATGAAACCTGCTTCAGTAATGGTCTGGGCCGCCGTTTCAGAAACTTGGAGATCTCCTTTAATTTTTGTGGAACAAGGCGCCAAAATCAATGCTAAATGTTATATTGAGAATATTTTGACGCCAATGTTGGAGTTAGCTAAGGATCACTTCGGTAATGACACTCTATGGACATTTCAGCAAGACGGCGCGACTTCACATACTGCAAATGTCACTGAAAACTGGTGCCATGACCATCTTCCACGGTTTTGGTCCAAAGAAATGTGGCCTCCCTGCTCCCCAGATGTTAATCCTATGGACTTTTCGGTATGGTCCATTCTTGAATCAAAGGCCTGTTGTAAATTATATCGCAGTGTGGATGATTTAAAGCGTTTGCTCCAGAGATCTTGGAAGGAAATTTCACAAGAACAGTTGCGTGCCGCAGTAGGAGGAGTTCGGAGGAGATTTGAGGCTGTTATTAAAAACAAGGGGGGACATTTTGAATAAATTTATGATTTTTGAATTCTTAAAACCCTTATGTTATAATACATAACTGTAAATTATTAAATATATTTTTCGTTGGATTATAATATGCACTTTCGTTTGCTTCCAAACTTACGCCCCACCCTGTATATAGCTAGTAGAATTGGTAAAGTATACATTTTGTTACTGTCAAATGGCGGTGTAAGACGTGCTGCCCTTTTTTCTCAATTCTTACATACGTATTACATAAAATATAATACTACCTCTATTTTTGGTATAAATAACCAGGTGTAATTTGATAAAATAAGTTGTAATTCGGTATTAAAAGGAGTGTAATTCGGTAAATTCAGGTGTAATTCTGTATAATCAAATTTAATTCGGTATAATCAGATGCAATTCGGTATAATAAGTGTAATTCGGTATAATAAGTGTAATTCGGTATAATAAGTGTAATTCGGTATAATAAAGTTATTCGGTATAATGAGGACTGAGGAGCAATTCGGTACAATCAGGTTTAATTCGGTATTCAGTGTGGTTTAATTCGGTAATCAGTGTGGTTTAATTCGGTAATCAGTGTTGCGCAATTTGTATAATCAGGTGTAATTTGGTATTCAGTGGAGTGTAATTCGGTATTATCAGGTGTAATTCGGTATTCAGTGGAGTGTAATTCGGTATTCAGTGGAGTGTAATTCGGTATTCAGTGGAGTGTAATTCGGTATTCAGTGGAGTGTAATTCGGTATTCAGTGGAGTGTAATTCGGTATTCAGTGGAGTGTAATTCGGTATTATCAGGTGTAATTCGGTATTGACTATGGTGCAATTCGATACAATCAGGTGTAATTCGGTAATCAGTGTAGTGTAATTCGGTAAAATCAGGTGTAATTCGGTATAATCAGGTGTAATTCGGTATTCAGTGGAGTGCAATTTGGTATAACCAAGTGTAATTCGGTATAATCTGGTGTAATTTGGTGTGATTCGGTATTCAGTATAGTAATTCGGAATAATTCGGTATAATCAGGTGTGATTCTGTATAATGAGGTTCATTTCGGAATTGATTATGTTGTAACTTGGTATGATTCGGTGTAATTCGGTATAATTCGATATTGAGCATAGTGTAATTCGGTATTTAGTTAAGTGTAATTCGGTATAATCAGGTGTAATTCGATATAATTAGGTGTAATTCGGTATAATTTGGTGTACTTTGGTATAATCAGGTGTAATTCGGTAATTAGTGTAGTGTAATTCGGTAATTAGTGTAGTGTAATTCGGTATAATCAGGTGTAATTCAGTATAATCAGATGCAATTCGGCATTCAGTGGAGTGTAATTCGGTATAACCAAGAGTAATTCGGTATAACCAAGAGTAATTCGGTACAACCAAGAGTAATTCGGTATAAACTGGTGTAATTCGGTATTTAGTATAGTAATTCGGTGTAATTCGTTATAATGAGGTGTAATTCGGTATAATGAGATGTAATTCGGTATAATGAGGTGTAATTCAGAATTGATTATGGTGTAATTCGGTATAATTCGGTATTAAGTATAGTTTAATTCGGTATAATCAGCCTGTCAGGTGTAATTCGGTATAATCAAATGTAATTCGGTATAACCAGGTGTAATTCAGTATTGATTATGGTGTAAATCGGTATTGATTATGGTGTAAATCGGTATTGATTATGGTGTAATTCGGTATTGATTATAGTGTAATTCGGTATAATCAGGTGTAATTCGGTATAATCAGGTGTAATTTGGTATAATCAGGTGTAATTCAGTATAATCAGGTGTAATTCGGTATAATTATTTTTAATTCGGTATTGAGTATACAGTACCTATATTTCGGTGTAATTAGGTATAATTCGGTGTAATTCGGTGTAATTCGGTATAATTCGGTTTTCAGTGTAACTGTAAAAGTTCCAAACATGTGAACTTCTGTCAATTATCAATTTTATTAATCTACCAACAGGAACTGGTGTTTCTCCCACCTTTTTCGTTTGTTAGTTTACGTTTGTGACGTCATTGAGGACAGTTCGGTGCTCTACACTCTACAGTATTTATATAGCGTGTCGTCGAGTTCCACGAACTATGATGAACGTTCTTCAAGTTCTTCTGTACGGGAACAGTTTGTTTCCATAGAACAGACTCGCAGACGCGTATACAAGGGGGGGGGGGGGCAATTGGGGCAGATGCCCCTCCTTGAAGACGAATTTTTTTCAAAATAAATCTACGGATTAATTAAAATGTACTGATTAATCCTCAAAAATTAAGGAAATGTCAATTATTTGATTATATTTTAATTGCATTGAACATGCGCAGCTTTAACACTGTGTTCTATCAGAAGCGTCATTTTTAAATTGCGAACTGGGAGAATGTAAAATGCTTCAAGTCGTATTATACAGAAAATATTATGTTCCTGTATACCTGGTATTATGTATACGTCATTTTGTTCATAAAGAGTGGATTTTTATCAATCTATAAAAATTAGCATCAATCTTCAATCTTAAAAAGTTTCTAAAATTGAGAAGAAATGGATTGTCCTGCAGTTTTCCAAACACCTTCTTCTTCAACAGTACGCCGAGAATTCATGCTACATTTCAAGAAAAGTGAAAGGGCAGCAGAATCTTGTCACCTGAAAAAGACTGGTCCCATCCACAAGCAAATGAAACAAAACAAAAAAGAACAGAAGCAGTGATTTAGGCCCCCTTCACACTTGCGTTTCTCAACATCGCGTTAGAAATACTGCTCTTTGGCATGTCTTCACACTTGCCTTTTTGCAACGACGCGTTAGAAAAAAAGGCTCATTTTGAGTTGTAATTTAATTATCTAGGTAGGTAGTAGATATTTTCTCATCTATTATACTATTTAAGCATAAATAATGTTTATTTTAAATATTTATTCTCTCCTTTAGTATAAACATTTTAAAGAAATCAACAATAAAAAATTCATCTTTCTTTTACCTGCCTATCAACTATAGCACAATTAAACATTCAAGTAAACACGCACACAGAGAACTAATTATAAGTAGGGAAAAAAATAATTTGACATGATAGGGTATGTTCTGAGTTATCGAACAGTTCCACATTTTCGATCATCATCAAATAACGAGTTAAAATGTAATATTAATTATATACTTTTTCTTCTATGATCGAATATGTGTAACTGACTGATAATTCATAACTTACCTAACTTTTACAACTCTATCACAATTGCCAGAGACCCTTGTTATGTGGGTAGAAAATGATAACCATTGTAGACAATTATTTTTCTATTTTTCGTCAAAAGTTTTGTGTATGTATGCAATCCCAGCAGCGAAAAAAACGCAAATGTGAACGGTACAATAGACATTCGTATCCTGCTAAAGTTCTAGCGTTAAAAATTCTGCTCGTATTTTAGCAGGGGACTGAGCTATGTTGCGTTAGAAAAATTGCTGCATTAATTCTAACGCAAGTGTGATGGGCTCCGTTAAAATCTATTGCAGCTAAACTTCTTGTCATGAGCAGTATTTCTAACGCAGTGTTGAGAAACGCAAGTGTGAAAGGGGCCTTAGGAGGTGCAGAATTTATTTGAAGAAACTCCAGTTGTTCTCTCAGAAAAGATTTTCAAAAAATTTCACCCACCAAAACCACTTGGTGGAGGAACGTCATACATTTACTTGGTTTCCTTTATTATCATTACACTTCAGTTCAACCATTAACGAAAAGCTCATACATAGTAGTTTTATCAGTGGATTCTGCAGCAACCATCCAACATTGCCAATTGAATCATTTTGACATTGAGAAGTTCTTTTGTCTCCATCAAAAACACATCGAAAAAATACGAATGAAAATCATCGAAATATTTGGGAAACAAATAATAGGTTGCAATTATTAAAAGAATGGTTTCAATTGTTAATGCATTCCTTGACGAATATGGCAACTTGTCATCGGTAATGATGTTTCAAAACTCTGATTGCTCCAGCACATTATTTTCCCACCCTGCAACTTCTTCACTTTGGTGGATGCAAGACCACATTGCACAAATGCAGCTAACTATAGAATTTTCAAGGAAAAGTTTCGAGTTCGAGTGATTAGCAGAAGAACGGAAATAAAATTTCTGTTCAGCACACAGTCCAGATCTCAGCCCTTTGGACTTTCGCATATGGGCTGCTTCAAAAACTCGAGTTTATATATATATATATATATATATATATATAAAAACAGATTCCAATGAGTCTCTTATACAATGTATTCAAAGCTTCGCTCAAAGATATAACATGAAGACTCAAGAAAGTATGTAGGAATGTTCAGAAGAGTGCGTGTGTTTGGTGAGCAGGACTCTCGGAGGGTGCGTGCATTTCTGGAGGAGGCGTGGAGTGTTAGGGTGTGAGAGGGGTGAGGTGTGTGAAACAGCTGGCAGGGTGACGGGAGAACTCTTCGTTTTCGAGATATAGTACAATTAATTTTTCGATAGGTTAGGTTATGACCGTTTTGTTTGGGGTCAGGAAAGGTACATTTGCTGTTTATTTCAAATATGACATCACAAATACGTATATCGGGGCGTGCCGCCCCCCGAACCCACCTGTCAGGTCATTAAATAATCATGAAGTGTGCTGTACAACAAACTAGCGGACACATTGAACTACATTAACGGTTTCATGTCACAAAAATCTAAAAGATTTATAAATCTTTAAGTTTGCATTCTAATATTATACCATTAAATACGTTAATCACACTCAAATTAGATAAGTGTGACCCACAGGTGATGACCACCTACAGTTCACATGAGTATTGAATGAGTAATCTATTCATTTGAATTGATATCTAGTGTTGATTTATGTATCTTGAAGTGTGCATTTTAATATTAATACCATGAGAATACTATTAGAATACTCTAATCACACTCAAATAATAAAAAATGTGACCCACAGGTGTGACCACGTACGGTTCACATTAACTAGTCTAAAATACTAATATGCATTACTTTTATTGAGCAAGAGGAAGTAAATGATATTCGTGAACACGAATATGTAAACAAAATTGCAAAAAGTTTATTAAAACTTTGTTTACTCAAGGAAATGTGACCCACACGAGAAACGTCCAGTGAGTCTCACGTGGCGTTCGCCTTTTGTCCCCGTATACTTATGCATTTTCCTACCCAGGGTTCCAATCTTACCGCCAGGTTCCACAAATTCTTAATATGGGGTAATTCAACTATGGGAAGAAAAAATAGAATTAGTAAACTGTGTAAGATTGGTCACAATTAAGAAATAAAAAATACAAAGTAATTTAAAACAGGAGAATGTCGGCCCACAACAATGTAGGTTACTAAAACTATACATCAGAGTAAAATATCCTTAGGTAAATAATTACTGAAGCTGATATTAACTATGTATTAATGATTAAAAAATAGGACGGATTACAAATGGATACCATTAGGGTGGAGAATTATGTTGTCAAGAATAGGGATCGAAAAATTAGTTACTTCGCATGCTACCTGAATGTCTTTGAGTAAAAATAACACAGTTTCAGCTAAATAAATTAGAAGTATAAACCGAGAATTAAGATTTAGTGATAGATTGCATGAAGTAGGTAGCTTAAGAAACTATCATCCGCAAAGATAGTTTAATATTCATGTCATTGCCTGTACATCATATTCATGTCATTGCCTGTACATCATATTCATGTCATTGCCTGTACATCATATTCATGTCATTGCCTGTACATCATATTCATGTCATTGCCTGTACATCATATTCATGTCATTGCTTGTACATCATATTCATGTCATTGCCTGTACATCATATTCATCCTATTTCTTATTCGTAATTCACAGTCCTTTTTTCTTGTTTTCGCTCAGTATGCGCATTTTTCCGGCAATTCCGTTCACAGCATCGCCAGCAAACTCTTTCCGGAGCTGAATATCGCAAAAAAGACACAGACGCTTAGCGTTAAAATATGCCAAAGCGTTAAAATATGCCATAGAGAGGGGCCTTCAGTTCACATTTCTAGTAAACGCAGCCCTTCTTTGAAATTGTGACAATATGCTTTTAAAATCATATATACCGAAACTACTACACACGGAGAGAATTAAAGAGTATTGAATTGTTCTACACCAGCGATATATAGTATTCGATACCATTTACTTTGTCTGTGATTTTCAAAGATCTATGAATCAAAAAGCATATTGTCACAACGTTAGTTATACCTTCGGTGAGTTCCAAGTTATCGGACTGTATCACATATTGAGCATAAGAAAAAAGAAAAGAAAAATATTTGATTATAGAGGTACTATAATTTCTAGTATTAAAAGGATAACTTATTTTTAGTAATGGTAGGAATTCAGAGAATAAATTCATTAAAATTTATTATTCATTATAATTAGATTTTTCAAAAAACTATAATTTTTCTTTTGAATTTCAAAACATTGGAACTATTTAGTAGTTGAGCAATACTATATAATATGATAATACATAGAAATGTCTTTTCGTTCTAATTCATTTCATTAGTACAAACAGTACATTTAAAAGTTTAGATTTAACATACAGTTCGGTACCTTTATACATTATTAAATAAGGTACTTTAACACCAAAGCATGTCAATCGGATATAAAAACTTCATACTAGTTTATTCATATAACAGATCACGCGTATTTAAATACATGTGATGAATTTAAAATGATATATGATATTATTTCATAAAATGGAAAAAGACAAAGAAAGAGTCAAATTGCAACAGTTCAGAGAACAAAGACACGTCAGTTTTTTTTACCCGATTAAATAAGATTGTCCAAAAAAAAAAGAATAGAACATTCACATGTTTTCTTTTGTTTTCAATGCATCTGCATTAGTCAGACATGAAATCTTTGTTGAATGCCACAAGTGATAGTAATTGTAATAGTTAGTGAAGTGGCAGCAAGGAAATGGCGTACTGTCCAGGAAATGGTGTACTGTCCAGGAAATGGTGTACTGTCCAGGAAATGGTGTACTGTCCAGGAAATGGTGTACTGTCCAGGAAATGGTGTACTGTCCAGGAAATGGTGTACTGTCCAGGAAATGGTGTACTGTCCAGGAAATGGTGTACTGTCCAGGAAATGGTTTACTGTCCAGGAAATGGTGTACTGTCCAGGAAATGGTGTACTGTCCAGGAAAAGGTGTACTGTCCAGGAAATGGTGTACTCTCCAGAAAATGGTGTACTGTCCAGGAAAAGGTGTACTGTCCAGGAAATGGTGTACTGTCCAGGAAATGGTGTACTGTCCAGGAAATGGTGTACTGTCCAGGAAATGGTGTACTGTCCAGGAAATGGTGTACTGTCCAGGAAAAGGTGTACTCTCCAGGAAATGGTGTACTGTCCAGGAAATGGTGTACTGTCCAGGAAATGGTGTACTGTCCAGGAAAAGGTGTACTGTCCAGGAAAAGGTGTACTCTCCAGGAAATGGTGTACTCTCCAGGAAATGGTGTACTGTCCAGGAAAAGGGTATCCGTGATGACTTTTTTCACACTTTACTATTTTCACTTTAGCATAAGAAACTTTACTAACTGTAATGCTAGCAGATATTTTAAAATTGGTCAGGAAACAGATGACAAATTTGAAATTATACGAAATTAGAAAAATATTATTTGTGAAATTAAATATAATTAGCAACTCTTTTCTCTGATAGTACATCTTAACAGTGACTCTTTTCTCTGATAGTACATCATCACAGTGACTCTTTTCTCTGATAGTACATCATCACAGTGACTCTTTTCTCTGATAGTACATCATCACAGTGACTCTTTTCTCTGATAGTACATCATCACAGTGACTCTTTTCTCTGATAGTACATCATCACAGTGACTCTTTTCTCTGATAGTACATCATCACAGTGACTCTTTTCTCTGATAGTACATCATCACAGTGACTCTTTTCTCTGATAGTACATCATCACAGTGACTCTTATCTCTGATAGTACATCATCACAGTGACTCTTTTCTCTGATAGTACATCATCACAGCGACTCTTTTCTCTGATAGTACATCATCACAGTGACTCTATACTCTGATAGTATATAATCACAATGACTCTTTTCTCTGATAGTACATCATCACAGTGACTCTTTTCTCTGATAGTACATCATCACAGTGACTTTTCTCTGATAGTACATCATCACAGTGACTATTTTCTCTGATATTACATCATCACAGTGACTCTTTACTCTGATAGTACATCATCACAGTGACTCTTTACTCTGATAGTACATCATCACAGTGACTCTTTTCTCTTATAGTGCATCATCACGGTGACTCTTTTCTCTGATAGTAAATCATCACAGTGACTCTTTTCTCTGATAGTACATCTTCAGAGTGACCTTTTTCTCTAAAAGTACTAATTAATATTTAAACCAACTACATGTATATTATTTTTACGAAAATTCGACAAATTACTTCATTAATCAAATTGATAACTTAAAAGAAATTTATATATTTATACAGTTTATTTATTTTTATTTTTTATTTATTTTATTGCAACAAATAGCACCCTTTACAGTTGAACAGGGCCGGGGCCTCCCTGATCATACCTTTACTATTAATTCATTTACAGTAAATTTCGAATGCTATGAGGCCCGGAAAAGCACTAGGCTTCAAGGGCAACCTAATTAAAAAATATTAAAAAAAAAACATACACATATATAACGTACACAACAATTCATATCAATCTTCATAGGAATCAAATAAATTTATATATATTAGACATGATCTAAAATGAAATGATCTTTGTTAGTTCTTGTTAGTTCTTGGTAAATTCCACCCCCGTAAGTTTCAACCGGGAAAATTCCACTCCATGTATATTCCAGCCCGGTAATTTTCAACCGGGAAAATTCCACTCCATGTATATTCCAGCCCGGTAATTTCCACCCAGGTATATTCCACCCTGGTTAAATTCACCCGAGGTTTATTCTATCCCAGTAAGTTCCATCCTACGTTCCAGACACCGTCCCAGCAATCTCGTACGTGCGTAAAACGCTTACAACCGCTCCACCAAACTTTGTGAAACGTTCAATTACCACCTGGGCAAAGCTGGCGAAGGAGCGGCATGGCCCATGAACTTGCATCTAGCGGTGCTAAATGTCCACGAACTTGCGTCTAGCGGTGTCAAATTTTGACTGGGTGTTGTTGGAGTGGTGGGGAACATTATTATTTTGTGCAGCTCAAAATTTTCGGAGCGTTAGAAGGAAGGAATCATACCTGGTGGTCGAGCGTATATGGCGTTACCTGAACGTAGCCAAATTGTGCAGCTCAAAATTTTCGAAGCGTTAGGAGGGATCATACGTGGTGGTCGAGAGTGTACGGCTTTGCCGGATCGGAGACCAACGGTATAACGAGCAGTGTTGAATTTTTTTCACATATCAAGGAACGCACCAGCAAAGTTCTCGCGGTGTGTCCGGACATTAGAATGATGAACTTCAGCTATAGAGTTCTATTAAAAATATGATTGCCGGAAAATTCGGTCTCGGAAATATCGGTCAGAAAAATTCAGTCTTTGAAAATTCGGTCTCGGGAATTTCAGTCTCGAAAATATAAATGGCCTCTCAACATAAATGGACGTTATGTAGTTTGTTGTATCTTTCATGATTGACTAATGACCTGGCAGTGGGGGTTATCCATATCTTCCCATTACACCCATTTTATAAGTTTTATTTATACTTTAGGGCTTAGTCCTTAAGTTCTGAGACTGAATTTTTCACTCAAATCTCATGTTAAATGAATGTCAAAATTATTTATGTTACGTATCATTTTACAACGGTTAATGGTGCTATCGCCGCCGAGCCAACGCTTGCATGCACAGAACGCTGCTCTATCGACGCTCGTAACACCCCTAAACGAACGATCGATATCGCTCGCTACCGTTAAGCCAACGCTATAGCAACGCTAGCTTCAGCGGTACACCGATATGACAACACGTTTGATTTCGATTTTCTCCCCTTTTGTGCGCGGTGAAGAGCCTTGTTGAAATTTGGTCTACTCTCACAACCGTTAAAGGAACGCTTCAACAAAGTTCAGGCGGTGTGACCTGGGCTTAACCCTAGCGCTATACTCTAAAACTGTAAATCTCCAAAAGGTAAATTAAAAATATACCAAAACTATAATCTATCGTCCAAATTACAACAGTTCGAATTCCTATGCATAATATCGACTATAGTTGTTTAGTTTGGGAACTAACAGACAATCTTAAACAGCATCAAATATGTTACTTTATTGATCTTTATTTTTCTTTTAGAGTTTACTAACAACCTAAACACAACAACAGCTTAGTTCACAATGAGGGGAGTAGTAGCTGTAGTTGTTCTCTTCTCCTTCATGGGGGCAGTTCAATGCAACCGATGGACATGGACTGAGAGCTTTCGATTTCAACGCATTGACTTGGCAGATAATTTGACTTTGACCAATGTTCCTATAGAGCATTGTGCTGGCGTCACAGGAAGACTTGGTAAGATAAATTCCTAAAGTTACGTTTTGCATGCAGCGATTGTTAGGATCATCGCTTAGTAATCATCGCCCATCATTTATAGCTGAGCATAATTTCAATGCTATTCCTATGGGGCTATTTTGGTATGAGCGATTGTCGCTGAGCTCTAATTCAATGTATTCCTATTTCCAGACGATCATCACTGAGCGATGATCTCAATAATCGCTGCATGCAAAACGTACCTTGAGTCGTTAGTAGAGAAGTAAATTCTGAATAATCGAGCAACAATTAATAAATATACTTTAGTAACTAAAGAAGCTGCGGGTAAGAGCTATTAAATAACTTTGAATGCCAGGACTCCATAGAAATTCTAAAACAATTCATAGGTGAGGGACTTCGTAACTCTGAAAAGTTCACAACTCAGAAAATTCGTAGTAGAGGAGTTCTACTGTAACTTTTTTATCTCTAACATCAACATCTGTTATGTATACTTCAATTAATTTGAAAAATGCACCACAGTTGAGAAGAACGCCTTCTGCTACAATAAAGCCAGCAAGGAATGTCTCAGTGGGAACCTGGAATATTTGAGAGATTCGACGGTCACACCCATTGACGACTGGCGATGTTACATCAACAGCAGGAGTGAGTGAACTAGAAAATATAAAATAAATAAATGGTATCTAAAGTTCTTGAAATAAAAATGTCAAGAGTAGTTTTTACTAAAAATATAATTGCACAAACTATGATTTAATCGATTTGAAACGAATAAAGAGAAGATGATAAACTCGATGAAAAATAATTCTTAATGTGGTATAGTACTAACGGTGCGATTTCACTGAGCATGTAGCATGCGGCTTCACTGTCTTTCAATAAGAATGTAGCAAGCGACGCTCAACAAAGAGACATGAAGAATGCGGCAAGGCAACATCTTCGTTGCTTGTAGCAAGCTGCATGTGTTGTTGCTTATACTACAGGACCAATTCCACCAGTTCAACAAAAATGAACCCAGTTTGCAGTACAACGTCTCAGAAGACTGTCACCGCTGTCACCTGGCCATTTGCTTTTGTTTGATATTCAATGTGATAATGTAACTGTATTATTTAAATGTAACATTTATACATTAGTGGATATTGTAGTTTGTCATTGACGCTTTTCTCAAATTCTTAGATAAATTCTTCTTAGACAAAGAAAATGAGACATTGTTAGGTTTAACTAATGCAATATTTTTTCATCATGAAATTAAGAGAAAAATCTCTGCTTCATGAGTTGTACTGTAAATGCTTGTAAGAGAGTTTAATTATGATAGCTATCTTTAAAACATTATTTTCCTAATAATCAATACAATCAATACTACATACAACCATATCACACAAAGTACATCCTACTATTGGTGGGACACTGTTCTACAATAGGCAACAAGCAAAACCTTGCCCCTTGTGGCAAGCAACAGGGCAACTTGTCGTCATCTGCAGCAAGCTACACGTTGCCTTCTGTTGAACTGGAACGGCAATGTTGCATGCTGCGTGTTGCCAAAATGTTGCCTCGGTGGAATCACTAGCAAATAAAACGCGGCGTTTTTTCCATATTATAAAATGGGCCTAATTAGAGTTTAAATAAAAAAATTGAATTTTATGATAGAGAAAGTTCCTTGTTATCGATCGGTTCTGTATTTTCGTGGACATACAGGAAACAAATATAATGTTTATCAATTTAACTCGTTATTTTAATTGGTATCCATGACATCTGCAGATATCATGGATACAATCAAATTAACGAGTTGGAAATATGGAAGTTGATACCTCGGAACAAAACCTAGAGTTAGAGAAATTACAAAGGTGGCATCGTTTCTAACACAAGAAACTATAAATTCATTGGTATTCCGTGCTTCTCAGACTGTATCCACTCCATCTCACTTGCCTATTTCCAAGAAGGAGATATCAAGCCTGATAATCAGTGCACTCAAGAGTTGGAGAGAACATGTGAGAACGGTGTAATTACAACTACAATAAAAGAACAAGGTGGGTGAATGCATGAATTCCTTTGGCAAATCTAGGAACTTGGCTTTAGCTTAAATTCAGCTTGAAGTGCAAGACTGAATCCTGAAAAAGACCAACAGATAAGTAAATATTCCCATTGATAGAGTAAGTTGAGCATTATCTGAAGATTCCACATCTTCGATCATTATAATTGATATTTGTAACTAACTAACCCTATAGTGCAGTAAATGTCTAGGCTTAACCCTGAATGGATCAGGAGGACGTATAAAATATCTCAGTCAGTAAAATCATTCAATTCAATGTACACCTCAATTCAGTTTTGAAACTTTTTTTCAGCGAAAGTTCCCCCTCCTATCGGATGTCCCTCTCCATGGACTCAGGACATCACTTTGGGCTGCATCTGGATCTCACCCGACCCAGCCGAGTACTGCGATGCACGAGTGACATGCATGCAGATGGGAGGAGACCTTCTCTCTTTTGATGACTGCACTACATTCACACTCACTGACGTGGCGACAAAATGTAAATCATTGCCTATATATCAACTGTGATAAACATTATACATCAAAACTAATAGTAAACTATCCAGATTAGTAGAGTTCAGAATAGTTAAGTACCCTGTGTAAAGAATATATTTTGTTTAGTCTGCTACAAATGGCCATCAATTTTGACTCCTACACAATGAAGTTAACTCTAAAGTCTAAAATTTCTAAATAGTGAATTATGGTTGAAGTTCATTATAGAGGGGCTCTACCAATACAACTCCTCTATAATGAAGTCATGTATAGTAAACCATCCTAATTAGTAGAGTCCTAAGTTATATAATGAATTGATTTCTTCTAAAAGGAAAATATTTTGTGTAATCTGCTATAAAATTGTCATTCGTTTTCTATGCATATCTTGAATCCTATACAGTTAATGAAGTAAGCTCTATATAGTTCATAATAGAAAAGTTCTACTATATATAAATATCTTTGTTACAGAAATATTACGAAAAAAAATCGATCTTTTTCAGTTCCCCTCGAATCGTACATTTATATGACTGCAATGAGGGACGCAGTTGGCAAGAAGTATTACTTTCACCGCAACTCTAAAGATCACTTGGAGACCAGTCCATCCATGTGGAGTAATGGTCATCCCATTGGTAACTACAAGGGACTGTGTGTAGGACTGAAGCATTCATCTCAGAATGGTTTGAACAGTTACCACTGTGATAAAGATAAAACATATTACATCTGTAGTGTTTGTAACTAAATAGCAGTTCAACATGCTTACTGCACACAGGGTTGCCACATAAATTAAAAATTTAATTCTCTGACTGCAAATAACAAAATTTCCTGACTACATTTTATTAAATAATAAGGTGTTTCTGGAGGGGTCTAGGCTGATTTTCCGAAAACGAACTGGCCGAAAACAAATTTGCCGAAAACTAATTTGTCGAAACGGATTTTCCGAATACGTTTTTTCCGAATCCCAAATTGGCCGAAAACGGATTTGCCGAAATACAGATTTGCCGAAGGACGTATTTTCCGAAAGACGAATTTGTCGAGAATCAAATTTAATGTATTCAAAAATTACATTCTGCTGGACTTTGTAGTTCTCATCATCAGGGAGGGGCACTTCTCAGGCAATCCTGAGGCATACCGAATTTATCTATGGTGGACTCGATGAAGGCAAAGTTGTGTTTGCAATGTATTTGGACTTCAAAAATGACTTCGATTCCATCGACCACGAAATTCTATTACAAAAATTATCACATTATGGTGTACGTGGTATTTCAAATGATTGGTTCAGATCTTATTTAACCAATAGAAGACAGTTTGTACAAATTAATGATATTGCATCCACATTTGAGAATATTAATCATTCTGTACCTCAGGTTAGTAATCTTGGGCCCCTCCTCTTTGATATCTATATAAATGATCTGCCAAATTGTACTAATTTTTTCGATTTTTTACTTTTTGCTGATGACTCAACATTAACTTGTAAGATACCTAAATTGAATTTAAATGGCATGAGTAATCTGATTAATGTGGAGCTTGCATTGGTGAATAATTGGTTGAATGCTAACAAGATCATGATTAATTGTTCAAAAACTAAATACATTCTATATTCTTATAGAGGTGAATTTTCTTTCAATTCGCCGATAATGATAGGAAATGCAATAATAGACCAGACCGATAATGTTAAATTTCTGGGAGTGTCTCTTAATCGAAATCTAAGTTATAGTAATCATGTTCAGAATATTGCTGGTAAAATATCTCGTAACTTGAGAGTTATCTATAGGATACGTGATTTTGTGCCGGTCTGTACCTTGAAATCTCTATATTATTGCTTAGTTCATCCTTATATAATGTATGCTCTAGTCGTATGGTTCCATGCCCCCATTATCTAACTAATCAGATCAATGTTCTGCAGAAAAAGGCAATAATTTTGATTTATGGTTTAAACTATAATGAACACACTGAACAATATTTCATATAGATGAAGTTGTTGACTATTGAGGACCTTTTCAAGTTGGTTGTTTCTGTTCATGTATACCGAACAATACATATTGAAATTATGACTGTTTTCTCCATGCCAAATTGATTACTTCTGGTGAACAACACAATTACCGTTTACGCAATAGCCACAAATTTTTAATCCCGAGGTGCAGGAGAGAAAAGTCTAAATATTGTATGCATTATACGGGTGTCTCAATTTATAACAATCTCCCTGATTCCCTGAAGGATCTCTCCCCTAAATCCTTCAAACCAAAGTTGAAGAAATTTTTGGTGGATAGTTCCATTAACTGAAATATTAAGAAATTTAGAATTGAATAAAGATATACTTTATTTTTTCAATGTTTTCAATGTTTTTTTTTTCTCTAGGATGTTAAGGTTGAATGTATGTACTTTTTTTTCTTTTTCACTATTTTTTTTCATATAGAAATAGAATCAGATATAGAATTGACTATTTTTGTTATTTTAGATAGGGAACCTTTATTTTAGATAGGATACCTTTGAAGCTCTAAGCTTACTAGGTCCTTTTCCTTAATAAAAGCTATATGTATAGTGAAAGAGTTGCCTCGACTCTTTTTACTTCATGTAAGGGACTTTTGTTTAAATAAATAAAAATAAATAAATTTATAAAAATTATATCTTATGCATAAAAAAAACATTTCTTATATGAGTTTGACATTACTATTGTTATATACATAAATTGGTATTCTGCTAATTCGGTATCATTTTGCTAAATTCATATATCTAACTGTATATATTAAATATTAATATGTATACGGCATTACTAAAAAGGCTTGATAGAAATCAATCTTTTTACCTGAAACAAATTTATTCATTGAAGTGACCCTATCGTTGGAGCCAAAGGTATATTGGGAAGATATAAACATATCTAATAGTTTATTCACTACTAACAATTTTATATTTTAAACGCAATAAATGGAATAAATATTAATAACGTCAGCCACAAAACACCTTCAGTAAGGTATAATATTAACAACTGCATAAAAAATATGCACTTTACATGGAATGTTCACAAAAATGTATAAACACGCTAGAAACACACAATCTAAAAACAAACAAACGCTCAAATGAAAGAAATGCAACATGCTACCATAGCTGACTGACTGCTTCTGACTATATAAAGCTTGAACGTCTTTAAAATAAGAAAAGACAAAGAATCATTTATCGGTACAAAGATTAACACAATGATTAACGAAGAGATAGAATAATTAAAAGTATCATTTAGTGTAACTGAGTGTTATGATTTCGTTGTTTCGTTTCTTTTCTGTAACTTTTGCGTAATTTTACATTCTGTTTCAAATAAATTTGTTGTTCGGCAAATTTCGCTTACGGCGAATCCGTTTTCGACAAATTTTGTTTCGTCAAATTCGTTTTCGGAAAAACCGCCGAATACCTATCTGAAGTGCTGTCAACCCGAGCACAACGAATGGCCTCATCTTCTATACAAATCACACTTATGATTGGTTCTCAAATTCATAAGCTGGTCTTGACCTTTAATTAAAAAACATAGTTTTACGTTATAGAATAATATTGTCAAGTAACAACTAACAAGCACATTTAGCATGTTTGGTAGGGGTTTGACATCTGCTTCGGATGCAATGGTCATAACGCTGACACTGGAAGAATCCGTCAGAAAAGAATATGGCTTCATCACAAAAGTCACCTACTATTGTTGGTTATAATGTTTATGGATGCAGATAAGCTACTCCTTGAAGGCAGTCACTTACCAAGGAATCTGACGAAAAGAGACACAAGCACCGGTGGCTGCACTCACGGATTGAAGAGGAAAATGAAGAGGTGATAGTAAATGAAGTAAACGAGCCTTCCTAACACAAAATCTAAGACCTCGTAGTT
Source organism: Caprella mutica (assembly GCA_947561585.1). NCBI lineage: Eukaryota > Metazoa > Arthropoda > Malacostraca > Amphipoda > Caprellidae > Caprella > Caprella mutica. The sequence continues at coordinate 120,379 of CANNZV010001676.1, forward strand.
GAAGAGCATAACCCTAGCGCTATCCTCTAAAACTGCAAGTAGCGTTTGCAAATCAGAGATTGCGATTTTCCTGAACACTATACCGTGCTCTCTTGAAGTACAATTCAATTTTTAGTAAAGTTTCTGTCATATAAGAAATGTGTAGAAACAGCATCAAAAAATATCAAAATTCCCTGAATTACCCTGAATTCTATGAAAAAACTTATAATTTCCCAGGCTAGCATTTTTTCCCTTGACTTTCCCTGACCTGTGGCAACCCTGTGCATTTTGGTATGATGAATACCATATGATACAAGCTGAGATAATTCTAACCTCATACTTAATGAACGTATTGAAAAAAAAATCATTGAAAGATAATATAAAATTGATAGCATCGAACTTTAATGAAGCAAGAAGATGAAACCGAGTTTGGAAGAAGATTTTTGTGTGGGTTGAGAGGTTATTGTGTGGGTTGAGAGGTTATTGTGTGGGTTGAGAGGTTATTGTGTGGGTTGAGAGGTTATTGTGTGGGTTGAGGGGTTATTGTGTGGGTTGAGAGGTTATTGTGTGGGTTGAGGGGTTATTGTGTGGGTTGAGAGGGTAAAGAAGAATATAGAATTATCTAGTGTTACACTATACAAATCAAGGTATATTAACCACAAAGTATAGAGTATTGCGCAGGTTCATATCAATATGAATTACAGCTTTTTTGTGAAATACACCCATACGAACGCACTTATGTGACCATGCAATATTACCTACTCTATATGCTATACAGTGGGTTAAATAGTTTTTTGTATGTTAGGATACTGCCATGGTTATTTGTGCAATGTACGAATCCCATGAAAAAAGAGTTTAACCCGCTGTATAGTACATAGAGTATGTAATCTAATAGTGCAGGGTCACATAAGAGAGTTCGTATGTGCGTGTTTGTTTATGCACAGAAGAGTCTAATACTCGTATCAAGGCGTAGCATACCTTCTTAATTAATATATCTTGACACGAATGTCAACCTACATAGATTTTTATTTTATATACTACCTTAGATGTGTCAATTTTAGTAGTATATATTCACGTATCTAAATATTATTAACAGATTGATTCACATAGGGTAAATTCAGAGTTGTCAGACTGTTCCACATTTCGATCATGTAAGAAAAAATACATGATAATTATTATTTAACTTCTTAATTGGCATCCATGATATCTAAACATTAACTAAAATAGAAATTAAGTAATGAAGATTACATTGACCTTTGATCCGATCGGTCCCAAAATCTAACCAAATGGTTCATGTATATTGACCAGTCGTTTCACCAAATTTCAGGCAAGTTGGTTGGATAATTTTGTAATTATGTGAATAACAAGATTACAAATAAATAAATGCCGACCAAAACGAAATCTTCCACAATTTGCGAAAGTAATTGGTATCCATGATACCTGCAAGTATCAGGGATACCAAATAAAAGTTAAATTATAATTATCAGTTACAAGGTAACCAGAAAAATCGTGTCTGTTTTTAAAGTAAAAATAAAGATCTTCAAGTATGTGTAACATTTATTTGATCTTAGAAGGGCATACAACACCTTATGACAACGTGTCTGCATCTGTTCAATCCCCTTGTGGTAAAACCCGGAGGGTTTTGCACGCAGAACGAGTGGCAGCACGCGTATCACTGCTTTATACCCACCATACCACATCTTTATTCAATCGAGAGCTTACCAGCGATGAAAAGTGGATTCTGTACTAAACTTTAAGCGTTCCAGACATGAACTGTCATCTCAGAAAGCTGTCCCTCAATCCGCAAGATGAATTCAATTCATGCCTTGCACTGGTGGAGAGGTTGCCAAGTTGTTCAATATCAGCTGCTAACTTTAGGCCAAACGGTCACTGAAGACGTACACTCACAGCAATTTGAACTTGTACAGCAAGCATTTCGCCAGAAGGAGCCTGTATTTTGGTGAAATTTGGTGTGCTAGACTAGGCAGCATGTCGCGAGAGTGCTCAGGAAAACCTTAAAGCAATTTGGGTGGGAGATTTTGTGCCCTTCACTTTATTCACCTGTCCTTGCGTTGTTCGATTACCACCTCTTCCACTCATAAGATAATGTTTTCAATAGGAAATTTTTCACCAATGAAGGAGAACCTCTGCGTTTCACCGTTAATTTATTAAAAAGCAGGAGACACAATGTCAGAAAGTGTTGGATGTCGATTATTTTGAAGTGTAAATATAAGTTGCACCTACTGTGGAGTGTTCTCTTTTTTTCATTTAAAACAGACATAACATTTTTGGTTAGCTTAAACAAGTACATGATCCTTGAACTCTAAAGTTACTCTGTGATAAAATAAATATGTAGTATTTATTAAAAGTCTATTAACTTAAATTGCACAATTTAAATATATAATATGTTACAATACCACAGGAATAATTGTCAACACTTTCACGTGTACGATATGATATAACAAGAGGTGCATTTTTGGGCCAAGTTAAGTAAATAAAAGACATTCGTTCAAGCTTTGCTTTATCTTTTCAAATATAAATTAGAATTCACTGTGTTGAGCATTTGTGTCAATTCAACATGGCGGCTATATCCATCGCTGACCGCAAAAGTGTTAAGGTACGTTTTGCATGCAGCATTGTTGCATTATCGTTCAGCAATAGGAATACATAGAAATAGTGTCTCAGCGATAACAGCTCGTAGCAAAACAGCCCCATAGGAATAGCATTGAACTAGTGTCTCAGGGATAACAGCTCGTAGCAAACAGCCCCATAGGAATAGCATTGAACTAGTGTCTCAGCGATAACAGCTCGTAGCAAAACAGCCCCATAGGAATAGCATTGAACTAGTGTCTCAGCGATAACAGCTCGTAGCAAAACAGCCCCATAGGAATAGCATTGAACTAGTGTCTCAGCGATAACAGCTCGTAGCAAAACAGCCCCATAGGAATAGCATTGAACTAGTGTCTCAGCGATAACAGCTCGTAGCAAAACAGCCCCATAGGAATAGCATTGAACTAGTGCTCGGCGATAACAGCTCGTAGCAAAACAGCCCCATAGGAATAGCATTGAAATAGTGCTCGGCGATAATCACTAGTCAATAATTGCAACAATCGCTGAATGCAAAACGTACCCTTATAGTAGGTATTTTTTAATCTTAGAAATTCACTTTTTCAGAGTTACAATTTAAAAGACCTTTATGTAAGTTTACCAAATCTAAAATAGTAAGTTTATCAATTAAAATCTAAAAAAGTACAGAAAAATAACAGTAGAAACATATTTTATTATTTAGCAAGTCTTAAATTCTTATGTAAATATCATCGCGTTCATATATATGATAGGTAAGTTACAAATTAACGAGCAGTTCCACATTTTATATAACATAAAAAAATACGTAATCTGACAAAAGGCCAGTTAAAATGTAAAATTGTCTATTTTCTTATATGATCGAAACATGTAACTGTTCGACAACTCGTAACTTACCTGTGTTCACAATAAGTAAATAGCTATCCCTGAAGCTGCCTAAATAATCTCTGTTTTAAAATTTGAAGAAGGCTCACAGAAACTTTGCATAAAAGACCAATTTGAAGAGAGAAAAAGTAATGGTGAACCAAGGAAGCTTTGCGCTGAAATAGAATAATAAATCCTCCTTGATTTATTCATGTTATGAAGCTGCACAAAATTGAACAGATTTATAAGGAGAATAGAGTTATAATGTACAGGCGAGTACAGTAACTCTTAGGGGAAATATAGTGGATGTCAACTACAGTTGAAAAAAATGCATTAAAATTGGAAAATTTCATTGTTTCTATAATTGGTAGTAAGGCTAAGTTCTGAATTATCGGACGGTTCATATCTTCGATCATATATAAACTATAGAAAAGTTAGATAATAATCATACATTATTTTCCTGATCGAAGATGTGGTAGTGTCCGATAATTCAGAACTCAGCCAAAGAGGTAAAGAATGAAAGTAAAATTAATAAACCATCGTTGTGAAATCCATCTCAAGTTAAATAAAAAAATACTATGGTTATACCATGTAAGTGATGTAACTTATTCATTTAATTATTACACTTCCATAATTATTACTTATCTAGTCTCATATAATTCCTTTCTCTTTTTTATTCTTTGAGAGGGGTGTGGCTGCGACAGTAGCATTAATAGAGATTATGCATTTCTAGTCATCACATTTCTATATAAGTATTTTAACAATCTAAATAATTTATTTTATAAAACTTATCACCTCCATTCGATTGATTTCCTGAGCAACTTTTGCTACATAACTTCTTCGCTGAAGTCCCTTGTACTTAAACTTCTCTCATGTCACTTCCATCACCTTTTCGGCTAAAAACTTTAAGTTTAAATAGTCTTAATAAATTCAGCATTGAATATTTATTCATTCATATATATTTAACATTGATATATGTAGTGCTTATTTAATTATCTTATGCAAAAGTTTTCAATGTTTATGAATAGAAATGATAAAATAAAAAGGACACTTATTACCCTCCTGATAACAGATACTAATGTTACATCTACTATCTGATAACAATTAGGTTTTCATTTCTACCTTCGCAAAATTGTGGAACGTTATGTTTTGATCGGTATTTATTTATTTATAATCTTATCATAAATAAATGGTAGTTTTTGTAGCATTCGGATTTAGCTTAATGTTGGAATTGGGAAAAGAAGATCATATAATAGTGGAAATATTTACACATGCCTTTCGTCTAATGAATCTTTCTCACGGAGTTATAAAAGATTTAATGATGTGTTTTATGATGGTCAGGTAAAGACTTAAACAATGTGGTTAGAATCAAGAAATTCTTTTAATAGCAAAACCTTTTAATATGTGAAATAAACAAGGCATTTTGTACCAAGGCTATAGCCGGCTAATTGGATAGGTTCCGTTGGAAAACTTAAGAGTTTAAAATCCTGGACAAAAAAGACATATAGTTAGAAGTCTGCAGTCAGTCGGTTCAGAATAGAGTCACCAATCAGTAGACTCTTTTCTCTGATAGTACATCATCACAGTGACTCTTTTCTCTGATAGTACATCATCACAGTGACTCTTTTCTCTGATAGTACATCATCACAGTGACTCTTTTCTCTGATAGTACATCATCACAGTGACTCTTTTCTCTGATAGTACATCATCACAGTGACTCTTTTCTCTGATACTACATCATCACAGTGACTCTTTTCTCTGATAGTACATCATCACAGTGACTCTTTTCTCTGATAGTACATCATCACAGTGACTCTTTTCTCTGATAGTACATCATCACAGTGACTCTTTTCCCTGATAGTACATCATCACAGTGACTCTTTTCTCTGATAGTACATCATCACAGTGACTCTTTTCTCTGATACTACATCATCACAGTGACTCTTTTCTCTGATAGTACATCATCACAGTGACTCTTTTCTCTGATAGTACATCATCACAGTGACTCTTTTCTCTGATACTACATCATCACAGTGACTCTTTTCTCTGATAGTACATCATCACAGTGACTCTTTTCTCTGATAGTACATCATCACAGTGACTCTTTTCTCTGATAGTACATCATCACAGTGACTCTTTTGTCTGATAGTACATCATCACAGTGACTCTTTTCTCTGATAGTACATCATCACAGTGACTCTTTACTCTGATAGTACATCATCACAGTGACTCTTTACTCTGATAGTACATCATCACAGTGACTCTTTTCTCTGATAGTACATCATCACAGTGACTCTTTTCTCTGATAGTACATCATCACAGTGACTCTTTTCTCTGATAGTACATCATCACAGTGACTCTTTTCTCTGATAGTACATCATCACAGTGACTCTTTTCTCTGATAGTACATCATCACAGTGACTCTTTTCTCTGATAGTACATCATCACAGTAACTCTTTTCTCTGATTGTACATTATCACAGTGACTCTTTTCTCTGATAGTACATCATCACAGTGACTCTTTTCTCTGATAGTACTAAATCATTCTAAAAGCAAATGCATGTATATAATTTGTAACAAAACTTTGACAAATTAGTTCATTAATCGAATCAATATCTTCAAATGCAATATACATATTTATATACTGACGCTATATTCATTTACATAGCATGTAATATGAAATAAACCATGTTGATGATTCGTATATCCCAAAAGAATAACGCCTACTTCGGAACCAAAGACAATAGTTCCGAAAATTTCCTAATCTGAACGGAGTAGATGCAATATTTATCCTAAGATTCCTTTTCATTTCGTTAGTTCCATGTGAGGCAAAAACAATTCCTATGAGATTCCAGAGGTTTTAATTTAATTAAACCTCACGAAGAATTATTCCCATTTTTGAGTGATGTTCCGTATGCAAAAACCTGAGACATTCCAAGGAAATCTTGTAATTAAAACATTGGAACATCTTTATTGAAACAAATAGTACATAGAAATAATATAGTAGAACAAGGTAAAAGTACAGTAGGTTCCAAGCCAATGTGAAGAGTACTTTTTGGTACTCAAGATTCGGGGATTACTGTGAATGAATTAGTTCTTACCGTCAAGATCATCTCTATTTTTCCATTAAATACACACTAATTTAAATGCAAATGGCACAAAATTTGAATGCACATTTTACGGAAAACTATAGAATTTCCTATTTAAAATTAAAAAAAGTTATACAGTAGCCCAACTAGAACCAAATAGTTTTTAATGTGATTAATACTTTCAGTTCATTAATATTTTTCATCTGAAACCACTTTAACCAAACAGCTAATGAAAGGACAATGAATATATTCGTTGAAACAAGAAACTTATTGGTTCTTGCAAAAATAAAGGGTTTTTATTTCTTACTTACTAATTTAAATTATAAATCTATATTTTCATTTTACAAGCATTTACTGTTACCAGGTAGGCTTAAACTTTTTATTGTGGAAGGAAAATTTATGTTTCTCCGCGCAGGGATCAAATTAGTTTTATTTACAGTGATGATTATTGTGGAACTACTAGGATATATATCAAAATGGAATTTACTTTATTTGAAAATTTAACTTCTAAATTGAAAATTTAATTTCTAAATAGAAAATTTAATTTCTAAATAGAAAATTTAATTTCTAAATAGAAAATTTAATTTCTAAATAGAAAATTTAATTTCTAAATAGAAAATTTAATTTCTAAATAGAAAATTAATTTTTTTCTTTGACAATGTAATTTCTTAATTGGAAATTTTATTTCTTGGTTGGAAATTTAATTTTCAATTAAAAATTTTCTTTCTTAATTCCAATTTAATTCCGAAAAATTGATACCCATAAAATTTTTGTACTTACATCAACAAAGTAGTAAATGAACATTCAAAACAGTGTTTACATTTGGTTAGGCCACCCTGTATAATTTTCATGAAAGAATTCTATTATACTCTGTCAAACTTATTAATAAAAGTTTTGAAATCTTCTGTATAGATGAAATGATTTGATTTTAGTAGAACTTTTGACGTTAGCAATGAAGTGGCCTGATGGTTAAATTAATGACAATCTAGTCTGTAACTTTAAACCAAATACAGTCAGTACCAGCACGTGAAACTGTCAGTACCAGCACGTGATATAGTCAGAACCAGCACGTGATACAGTCAGTACCATCACGTGGAACTGTCAGTACCAGCACGTGAAACTGTCAGTACCAGCACGTGATACAGTCAGTACCAGCACGTGATACAGTCAGTACCAGCACGTGATACAGTCAGTACCAGCACGTGATGCAGTCAGTACCAGCACGTGAAACTGTCAGTACCAGCACGTGATACAGTCAGTACCAGCACGTGATACAGTCAGTACCAGCACGTGATACAGTCAGTACCAGCACGTGATACAGTCAGTACCAGCACGTGATACAGTCAGTACCAGCACGTGATACAGTCAGTACCAGCACGTGATACAGTCAGTACCAGCACGTGATACAGTCAGTACCAGCACGTGATACAGTCAGTACCAGCACGTGATACAGTCAGTACCAGCACGTGATACAGTCAGTAGCAGCATGTGATACAGTCAGTACCAGCATGTGATACAGTCAGTACCAGCATGTGATACAGTCAGTACCAGCACGTGATACAGTCAGTACCAGCACGTGATACAGTCAGTACCAGCACGTGATACAGTCAGTACCAGCATGTGATACAGTCAGTACCAGCATGTGATACAGTCAGTACCAGCACGTGATACAGTCAGTACCAGCACGTGATACAGTCAGTACCAGCATGTGATACAGTCAGTACCAGCACGTGATACAGTCAGTACCAGCACGTGATACAGTCAGTACCAGCATGTGATACAGTCAGTACCAGCATGTGATACAGTCAGTACCAGCACGTGATACAGTCAGTACCAGCACGTGATACAGTCAGTACCAGCATGTGATACATAAAGGAATAAACGTAATAAATGTGAAATTAGATTGAACTGTTTTAATCCAAATTACAACAGTTTGAGGCCTAATGGACGTCATCCTCTTTTTCTCCCATTCTCAGCAACATTGAAATTAAATCATATTAATTATGATTGCACGATATATCGATTTACAAACGATAATCATGCTTACATGAATCATATTGTTACTATATCGACAATGTTCACAAATACATGAATACATATTCATACTGTCGAATTCAATCATCACAACAGACGATTAAAAAGTTTCTTGATTAGTTTTCAATTCTCCAGCAGTTTAATTCTAACTGATTATATGCCTGAGGTCACAGACTTAATCATTCAATCGAACATTTTCTGATTAAACTTTGACATTAATACTGTAATAGAGTGCTATTAAAGTTGGGACTTGGTCTGCACTGGACAAGAGTACACGTTGGTATGGCAGGAACGAACATTCGGTCACACTTCCAAAAAGTGGTGCATCAACGTAACTGTTAGGACCTGAATCAACTTTACCCATCACAGGTAGATAGAGTAAAAGTGGTTCTAAATATGTGTGTAATGAAGACAGAGCATATTATAGCAATGGTCATGTATGTACATAGTATTGCTAGTCCAATAATACTCCGATTTTAATGAATGTGACTTACCAAGGAATTTGACAAAAATGGTACGAGCACTGATACCTCGTAGTTGAAAAATATAACCCTAGCGTTATTCTATAAAATTGCAAATCTTTAATTGAAAACTAAACCAATAAATATTTAACCAATTACAGCAGTTCAGATGTAATAGCTTATATTTTTTAATGATAGAGCTGACTGATAATCTTAACACTGCTTCCAATATGTTATTAATCTTTATTTGCTTTTAGAGTTTACTAAAAACCTAAACACTACCACAGCAGCTTAGTTCACAATGAGGAGCGAAGTAGTTGCAGTTCTTCTCTTCTCCTTCATGGGGGCAATTCAATGCAACCGATGGACATGGACTGAGAGCTTTCGATTTCAACGCATTGACTTGGCAGATAATTTGACTTTGACCAAAGCTCCTATAGAGCATTGTGCTGGCGTTACTGGAAGACTTGGTGAGTTATATTCATAGGGCCCATTCTACACTAGCAGTTAAAAACGCTGCGTTTTCACTGCCCTGTTTCCGCTTCCAAAAATTCAATCTATACTAGGTTTCAACGCAGCGTTTTCAATGCAGTAGAAACGCTTTGCAATTTATACTGGGCGGCGAAGACACGGAAGATATGATTTGCAGTTTAAACACGGTGTTTTCTATCATTCTTTTTTCTCACAATTATATATATTATCCAGTAATAATAATTCTAGAGCGTTATAAGGTAATCTTTCCTTCCCGTACTCTGCAGCGGAATGTTTGGTTTTTGGCGTGAACTGTGATCAACAAAACCGAACATATTCAAACTATATAAAAATGAATTATACGAGATTATACATGAATATTTTGAAACAATAAAGGAATATGAATATTTATCATCAGAAAAATAAAATTTCGCTTGCGGCGAAAATAATCCCGCGAGCATGTGTAATCCTATGGGACGTGACATACTAGAGAACTGACGTCGAGCACAGTCGCGGTTGCCGCTGTCTGATTTTTTATGCCGTACATGTTGGCGGGAAAATCAAACCGCAGCAGCTGTATTCATAGACAATACATGTTGAGATATAAGGCTACTGACAAACTATGCCGCGCGCGGCGGCAGGAGAATACCAATATTCTGTCGAACAACACTGAGATAAAACCAGACTGGAGATGTTAGATTCAAAACTGCACGATTTATCGCTGCGGCGCGTGGAGCCGGCAAACCGCTACAGCACACGGCATATTATGTCATAGACTCGTAAGCCTAACATACAGTGAAAACGCGGCGGTGCTACCGCCTCCAGATGCGTTACCACCGCCTATCGCCTGGGCAAAGCCAACAGTCTAAGCGGTAAAACGCTATTATATACTGCAAATTTATTTTCCATTCATTAAACCGTGATTAATTGAAGAGGCATAAACAGGGCAGTGAAAACGTGGCGTTTTATCTGCTAGTATAGAATGTGCCTAAGGCTTATGACATACTGTGCAGTGTGCTGTAACGGTTTACCGGCTCCACAAGCGGCAGCAGCAATCCGCGAAATTTTGATCCTGACATACTATGAGTGGCAAACCGATATCCAGTTTTCTCTGTGTTGTTCGAACACAGTTTTCTCTGTGTTGTTCGAACATTAGCGTAGGATGGATGTGACTAATTTCATTTTTTTTCTCGCCGCCACGAGCGGCATAGGATGTCAGTAGCCATAGCATAACAAGTGTTCATACTGAATACAGCGACCGCGGTTTGATTTTTCCCGCAAATACGCGCGGCACAAAAATAAGATAGCTGCAACCGCGACAGCACGCGACGTCGGTTTCTCTAGTATCTCATGTCATATAGGATTACAGATGTGGGTGTTTTTTTTTCGCCGCTGTCGCAGGCGGCAACGGTTTGCTGCATTTAGTAAGTAATTACTCATTATACTAAGAAGTATAAATTTTAGAATTAACTCTTCAGATGAAAAAATGTTATAAGTAGGTGATAATATAATTTAAGGACCAGTATTTGATTATGAACCACAAGTTTGCCTTATTACTTGTAAATAGAATAAATTACAAAGTTTCAAATCACTTTTTATAATAAATACTAAATTTCTAATCACAATAATTGGGAGACATAAATCAACACAAGTTTTTGATGAACAACATAAGTTTTAGTAATAAATATCGTCTTTAATTTATTAAAAATAGTACCCAGCTGTAGAAATTGATAATAAAAAACGAAATTAATATTTGTTACCGACAATTAAAAGACAAAATAAATGTAATTTTCCATGCACCATACATACTATGCCTTGTGCTGTAACCGTTTGCCGGCTCCATGCGCGGTAGCAGCAAACCACGGATTTTTCAACCTGAATTTTGAACCTATTTGGACCTATTAGCGTCAAACCGATCTTCAATGCTGCTTTCACTCTGTGTTTTTAGAACATTAGCATAGGATGGATGTGACTAATTTTGTGTTTTCCCGTCGCCGCGCGCGGCAGAGTATGTCAATAGCCATAGTTTAACATGTGTTGACTCGACATACCGCGACTTCGCGCGGTCGTGGTTTGATTTTCTCCCGACAACATGTGCGGCAGTATAAAATCAGACAACGGAAACCGCGACCGAGTGCAACGTTGGTTTTTCTAGTATGTCACGTCCAATGAGATGACACAGCCTAGCCACTGCCGCTGGCATCAACATTTTGCCGCGTCTAGTATGTCATGGGCCTAGAGATAAAAACTAAACTAATACTAATTATTGAATATATTCAGAATTTGGTTAACCCAGCCTGGATTTTTCATTGTGTATCGGTTTAATATAGATTGATAACAAACGATCAACTTTAACGAATGTCCAACTTCAAAGAGGTTATGTATTTCTTATCTTGAAGCACCGAATAATAACAGAATATGAAGCCCATCTCAGTGGAATACTGTGATTCTGACTCCTAGTGGTGAATTTAGTGCTTCTACTGATTGACTCTTAAGTTACTCCACAAGACTACAAACACGCCTTTATAGTCTTAGCATCTCAACAGGAACTCACTGATGAGCTAAAACTATGTACATATATTGAATGGTCCAACTAATTCTCATTAGCCTAAGCCTTAAGTTAACCACAAAATTTCGAGATCTTTACCTGATTATTATTATTACTACGTTGGAAAGATTCTTATCTCTTAAAGGCAGGTAGGAATAATTCCATTATTATATGACCTTTTCTTAATTAATGTAGCAGATTAAAATATTAAGCTAATTCCAAATGCTCTGCTAGTACCTACGGGAAAAAATAGTATCAAAATAAATAGGAAAGTAGAACACTACACTTCGTAATATTCGACAAAATCCTAAATAATACACAAGTGCTCTTCTACTACGAACTGTAATTAAACATAGTAAGTGTTACAGCTTGTATAAACTATAGTCTCGTTATAAGGTTATAAAACAACTACAGATACATTCCATTATTAAAGTTAGTTCAGCAATTTATAATTATAGTTAAGGAACTAAAGAAGCTGCAAGAAAGAGCTATTAAATTGCTTCAAATTCCAGAACGTGTATCTAAAGCCGTGTTTACATCGTCAGTCGGCACCTAGGTATTTCCCTAGGGATTCACCACAAAGTGTCAAATTTCACCATGAAACGCTGTTTTCGCACTGAAATTGAAAAACGTACAGTTTCGTTTGAATCATCACACTTTCGGTGACTGGGCCCTGTCATTTTTTCACTCATCATCAGTTCGTTGTTAGCAATAGGAAGAGGAGGGTGTGCGAGGCTCCGCAGTAACCTTCTCTTTCTTTTCTCTAGCGAGTAATTTGCCATAGACTTTCTCACAGCTAAACACAGACTGAGAGCCCACACTGACGTACAGTGTGAACACTTTCGTGGTGACACTGTCGAATGCTCAGTGATCACCACGCGTATTCCCTAAGTTGTGTCTGACAATGTAAACACGGCATAAGTCACTCAACCATAAAAAGTTTTCATTGAAAAGACTCCATAGAAAATCTTAAAGCAATTCATAACAGAGAGAGAGTTTGTAATTCTGAAAGTTCACATCTCAGAAAATTAGTAGTAGAGGAGTTCTACTGTAACTTTATTATCTTTAATATCTGTTAATTATATATCAATTAATTTGAAAAATGCTCCCGCAGTTGAGAAGAACGCCTTCTGCTACAATAAAGCCACAAGAGAATGTCTCAGTGGAAGCCTGGAATATTTGAGAGATTCGACGGTCACACCCATTGACGGCTGGCGATGTTACATCAACAGCAGGAGTGAGTAAGCTAGAAACTATAAAATAAATACATGCTATCGAAAGTTCAAAAGAACAATAATTCAACATCTTTTTGAAATAAAATTTCAAAGAATAGCTTTTAGTTTGTACTAATTAATTTATTTACAGAGACTATAGCTTAATAAATATGAAAATAATAAAGAGAACGTGATGAAGTGATGAATTCGATAGAAAATATTTCTTGATGCGGTAGTCTAAAGGTGCGATTCCACCAGTGTGCGGCACAGTGCGGCACAAATGAATGTTTCAGTGGAACCGTATATGCAAACACTAACAAAATGTACGCAACCTCTTTAACAAAGTACGCGCACAGCTGTGAACTGTTGTGCGCGCACACGTTTTTCAGTGGACTGATCTGAGGAAGCAGGAACATTTTGTACGCTCACTCATTCCTGCTTCCGCTCTTGGAGTGAAAACATTTGAGTGTTCGCACACACTACATTACGGTACTAGGACAGAGTATTGAAAGAAAAAGTATCGAAAGACAAAGTATCGAAATTTCGATCGAATTTATAATACAGGGAAATTGATCGGATAGAGAATTGATCGAATGATAAATTGATCAAATGGAGAAATCTTTCTTTAAAAATAACATACATTACATTAGTTATACATAACTTGAATTAAGAATTTTGTTCATTGACCGACAGATGGGCACGAGTCAATTGGGTCCCGACAATTGGACTCGCCGAAAATGGAGCCGAAGATATTTGGGCCCGTGTCAATTGGGCCCCAATACAATTGATCCTAGTACAAATGATCCCGAAGAAATTTTGGCCCAGGGCCACTATTGATCACATTAATAAAATGGTTACAGCAGACACTATAGAGAAGCTTTACTTTGTTATTACAGTAGCAAATTAAGTTGTTACCATAGACTCTGATAAAAGTGAACTCGGATACGACCCGGAGAATTAAGATTTTGCCTTTCTATAAAAGAATACTGCATACATAATATTTAGCTTTTACTTATAATGCTTCATCAAGTTTTATTTCGTCGATATGAAGGCCATTAAGAAGAAATAGACAATATCCTCTTTTCAAACCATGTGTGTGGAGTTTCTTCAACCGTGTCATGGAAGATCTGCCTCGTACCACTAACAAAATGGAAGGGTGGTGCAGATCGTGCGATGCACAACACAACTCAATATCGTCACCCTACTATTTTTAATTTAGAGAAAGATTACGTTTAAAATAAATTTAAACGTACAAATACTGAAAATCAAGATTGCATAAAAAAGTGAAGAATGTTGTAACATTTTTTTATGTGCTCAATTATCTTGGGCTCAAAAATTATTATCTTGGGGCCCAATTGTTTCGGGCTCAATTGTAGGTGGGCTCATTTTGTCTTTATTGAACCAGGCCGCTTCAACTTTATATATATATATATTAGGGTGGGCCAAAAAACAACATTTTGGAAATTACTTATGGAATAGTAATATAAAGTTGATATGACAAGTAAAGGTAAATGTCCTGAAATATGAGTGAATTCTGACATGATTAACAGTTGCACCCAATCGATTTAAATATCAGAAAAGTAACATTTTTGGTGATTTTTACTACATTATGGCAAAAAAACTCATAAAATCTGATTTATTATCATTTAGAATAGGAAGATAGCTTGAGAAGAGCTTATTTTTGTGTTTGTGCCGGAAAATCAGACAGGTACGACAATGTTTACAGTTGCCCCCACCCCTCCAAATTGTTCAAATTTAGACACCGCTGGAGACTGTAGTCAGTGTAGTGCTCCACACTTATGGAGGTCTGGTGCTCAATGAAGAACATAATAAGGAAATTTATATACAAAAAATTGAGCAAAAACATTAATTATTGATTCATAAACCAACATTTCAATATTTGGAACACTTGGTGACTCAAAAAAAGTGACAAAGCGAATTGCATGGGTTATTATTTGATTGCTAAAATCCGAGTAAATTCTAAATTTTTGCAATACAAAACATTGATAAAGGCTTTTATAAAATTAAATCAATACAATTCACAAAGTTATTTTGAGAATTAAATTACTTCTATCTTATCACAATAACAGCATGATTGCTCTAGAAGCCAAATTTTAAAAGAAACCTTGTAATACTAATATATTTCTCAAAAAAAGTGCTTGGGGCAACTCAAAAGTATCAAATATTAGTCTGCAATTTTGAAAGTTTTTTTTTTCATAACGTGCTAACTAGTTTTACCTATTTCTTTCACAGAAAAAAACAAAATTGAATATTTCAAAATTAGTGGAAAAATATCATTTTGTACAAAATTTCAAATGTTTTAGGGCAACTAAAAAATATCGAGAAATGGCCCGGAAATTGGCATGCAATGTTCTTTTATAGCATATCAACTTATTATAACTATTCCATTTGAAGATTCTGAAGTTTGCCCGAAACCCCTATTTTTGGCCCACCATAATATACAGGGTGTCCCAGAAGTAACTGACCCTTTTAATTTTCTAATTAAACAAAAACTAAGGAGGCCAGGTTGTTAAAATAGGTTTCAAATCAAAGAAAAACATTTTCATGGTTTATTAAGACTATTTTTTGAAAACAATATCTTTTAGATGATGACCACTGACGCTTCGACAACTTTGCGCTCTTTTCACTGTGTTTTGCATGACCATCCTCAGCGTATCAGGCGAAATTCGAACAATTTGATGAGTAATGTTGTCCTTGAGTTCCTGCAAATTTGATGGATTTGTCACGTAGACTTTTGACTTAAGGTATCCCCACAGAAAAAAGTCAGCTGGAGTCAAATCTGGGGAACGAGGAGGCACTCTCCTCGTGTCACT